>OZ016502.1:47539575-47730618 GCA_963966595.1 Physocephala rufipes | reverse complement strand
ATATATATATATATATATATATATATATATATATATATATATATATATATATATATATATATATATATATATATATATATATATATATATATATATATATATATATATATATATATATATATATATATATATATATATATATATATATATATATATATATATATATATATATATATATATATATATATATATATATATATATATATATATATATATATATATATATATATATATATATATATATATATATATATATATATATATATATATATATATATATATATATATATATATATATATATATATATATATATATATATATATATATATATATATATATATATATATATATATATATATATATATATATATATATATATATATATATATATATATATATATATATATATATATATATATATATATATATATATATATATATATATATATATATATATATATATATATATATATATATATATATATATATATATATATATATATATATATATATATATATATATATATATATATATATATATATATATATATATATATATATATATATATATATATATATATATATATATATATATATATATATATATATATATATATATATATATATATATATATATATATATATATATATATATATATATATATATATATATATATATATATATATATATATATATATATATATATATATATATATATATATATATATATATATATATATATATATATATATATATATATATATATATATATATATATATATATATATATATATATATATATATATATATATATATATATATATATATATATATATATATATATATATATATATATATATATATATATATATATATATATATATATATATATATATATATATATATATATATATATATATACATAAGTTTGATCAACTCCTGGTACAAGCAGGGTTAATGATCCTTAGCTTGCGATGAACTTACATTGTGATATTTCAAAATGAAAACAGCACTTTCCGATAGCATTGACATTTTTGGTGTTTCCTGCTATGCATACATGCAGTCGTTTTATTTTTTAATATATTAATATTATTGTTCGCTCATGATTATAACCTACGGTTGTCATGAGCAGTCATGATTATTTTTATTCACGACTAATAAAATGTTACATTATCATTAAATTTATTAACCTATTTATTAACAGCACTTAAAATTAAGGGTAGAGAGCTGCACAAAACGCCTTAAATTGTCGTAGATACTGGACGACATTCGTGCTTTTCCTTTAGCTACAACACTGCCACAGCCGAACAGGCAATGTCATTGATTGATTTGAAAAACTAACGTTCATTATTCGACTATAAATAAGAACGAGCATAAATTAATAAAATTTTTTGGGATAGAATAGGAGGAAGTTATATAATTGCAACAATCTTCAGTTTTCATTATTTTGGTCACAACAAACATGTTTACAATCCCTGTGAACTTGAATTAAACCTAACCTAAGTTTTCTAAATAGCAAAATATATAAAATATCTTCATGAAGAAAATAAAATTAATTTATATTCATTTCCAGTAGCATTTCACAAATAAATAAATTGTATTCATTAACAATATATCTATACAATGTATAATTCACCCCTATAGTTACTTCATTATGAACTCAGTTTTAATTGGTCGCCTTAGCATGCATGATCAGTACATTTTTTCTATTAGTTTTAAAAGAATATCTCTTAAAATTTGGATGACTCGTTCAAAAATTATTTTGCTGAAACTTCATTACTGTATTATTCTAAATCTTGTAATCTTTCTAATTTCCATTCTAATAGCTTGAACATATAGAAATTACTGTTTCTGCCGGCAGTAACAGCATTTCATTATTGAACACATAGACTTCTCGGACAGAAGGCAGTAAATGTCAAAATGCTTTGCAAAATGTAAACAAGAAGTTTGTGTAAAATATTCCGTTCATACAGTTCAAATAAAAAACAAAAACAAAAACAAGATAAGAAGAACAAGGGTAGCAGACGGCGGTAAAATTAGAAATTTTCAATCTATTACCTGGCAGAAACTGCTTTTACTGCCCGACAGAAATTGTTTTTTTCTCACTTCCCATAAGAGCCAATGTAAATTTTGACATTTCTGCTACTGCCGGCAGAAACAGTAATTTCTATGTGTTCAAGCTATAATAGTCGTATTTTTTTCGGATCAGATCAAATATTTTGTATGTGAAACAAAAACAACAATTGATCCAGAAAAATTGTAGGTTCACATAGAAATTACTGTTTCTGCCGACAGTAGCAGAAATGTCAAAAGTTACATTGCCTCTTATGGGAAGTGAGAAAAAAATGATTTCTGTCGGGCAGTAAATGAAGTTTCTGCCAGGTAATAGATTGAAAATTTCTAATTTTACTTCAGTCTGCTACCCTTGTTCTTCTTATTTTGTTTTTGTTTTTTTTCTTATTTGAACTGTATGAACGGAATATTCTTACACAAACTTCTTGTGCAGAAACACTAATTCTTGCCGGCAGAAACACTAATTTCTATGTGTTCAAGCTATAAAGCTTAATAGCTTGAACACATAGAAATTACTGTTTCTGCCGGCAGTAACAGCATTTCAGCATTGAACACATAGACTTCTCGAGCAGAAGGCAGTAAATGTCAAAATGCTTTACAAAATGTAAACAAGAAGTTTGTGTGAGAAATTTCGTTCATACAGTTCAAATAAGAAACAAAAACAAAAACAAAATAAGAAGAACAAGGGTAGCAGACGGCAGTAGAATTAGAAATTTTCAATCTATTACCTGGCAGTAACTGCTTTTACTGCCCGACAGAAATTATTTTTTTCTCACTTCCCATAAGAGCCAATGTAAATTTTGACATTTCTGCTACTGCCGGCAGAAACAGTAATTTCTATGTGTACAAGCTATAAAGAGCCGAATATCATTAATGTAAATAATTTACGTACAGACATTTTATTCATCGCGACAATGAAACGCACAATAATTCTTTTAACAAGCTTTTAGGTCGTACTATACTTTGTAATAAAATGAAAGTGACGTTTGAAGTGACAACTTTCTCACAACTCTGAGGTGGCCGAAATATTTACTGAGTTTTGTAGAAAATCTGAATGGAGAGGATTTTGGGCAATATTAATTTGCATATACTGTTCCAAAAACATATTCTGATTAAATCAGTTATTAACTTGAATTAAATATGTTTGTACACAAACTACATTGCTTTGTTCTACTGGTGATTGCTTTTGTGCCTTATGTCTGGACGCACGAAGCAAAAGATTTCGATGATTCGATTTTATACAAAATTGAATTTGATATGGTAGATTTTGAAAAGAATTCTGTAAGTAATTTTGGAGTACGTATTTTTACGTATACATTAAGATAATGTTATTTGGCGTATTCAATAGGAATTGCGTAATAATGTACATTCATTTTATACACACGAGCGAGAGAAATACGACTGTGTGATTCCAGTCGTTGAGGATCCTAAAGACGATAAAAAGCCGGATGATGTTGAAATCTGTACGTCAAAAACTACTTTATCAATCTATTAGTTCTTTACTAGTAACGCGGAATTTCTAGCTCCCTTGGCTCTAATACGTCCTATGTTTTCTGCCACCATTTGCTCCTACAGAATTGAAGTCTATTGGTCTTACGAGATCTGTCATGGCCATCACATACGTCAATATCACGAAGAGCGTGAGGGTAAATTATTATTACAATTAAAATTGACATTATACAGTTTATTTGCGTCGCAGGAAAAAATATAAAATTCCAAGAATACTATCTTGGAAAATGGACCGAAGAAAAAACCGAGAGTTTGAATAAAATTCTTGAGGAACAGACTAAGAGTGGAATTAAACACAAGACAACTAAAATAGACGGTATTAAGTATCCGTATTTTGAAATGGAAATGACGGATGGGACAATGTGTGATATAATTGGAGAACCGCGAACCACTAAAATTCGATATGTATGCTATCCGCATGGGAAAAATGATATATACTCATTTAAAGAAACCTCTTCCTGCAACTATGAAGCAGTCATATTAACATCATTGCTTTGCATTGATCCTACTTTTCATCCTGAAGAATCAAAAGAAGTGGCTATTAAATGTTTCAATTCGGGTGCGAGTGAATTGCATAAGCCTTTGAGTATGCTCAGACAGGAGTTAAGCGAATTGATGATGTCTGATATCGACTTACCAGTTCCTAAAGATGGTAACACAAACTCGGTTGCTACGAGTCCGAGTGGTACGAACGATCGTTATATCTTTGTCAATAAGGTGGGGAATGACATTATTGTTGATGTTGATAAAATAGTGCAAGATTTAATTGACGGTGTTGACACAAAGCATACCGGTGATGTCCGATCTGCCGAACATGATCTGAAAGCAACGTCTCCAGTACCAATCAGAGACTACAAGCCAATAAAAGACTTTGTATCGGGAAAAACATGTATTACAGGCGTAAGTTTTAGATATTACTTGTAGGAAGAATTTACTGATGTATTTATCATGTATATATCGTAAATATGAAGGGTACCGGCTGGTGGAAATTCGAATTTTGCCATCGGGTACATGTCCGTCAATTTCACATGGATGCTAAGGGTGAACAAGAAATTTTCTTGGGCTATTTTGATGAACTAGCTCACAGGCAATGGATTAAATCAAATCCAGGAAAGGCATTTAAGCAACAACGTTCAACTTCAATTTGGCATCATTACGAGGGTGGTTCTCGTTGCGATCGTACAGGCAAGCCACGTGAAGTGGACGTCAAGCTGACGTGTGCATCAGTTAATAGTTCCCCCACATCGAGCGCAATGTATTTGCTTGAGCCAAAGACTTGTCAGTACATCTTAGTTGTAGAATCGCCAATTATTTGTGATTTGATGAAAATATCCGATGAATATGGACTTGTAGATAACGATAAATTACGGGAGTTAATTGATGCTAAGGACAATTCAGATAAAGCAGCTGTAAGGGAAGATCATACAAGTCGATCAAAGGAAAAGGAAAGTAATTTTGAAAGCAATGGAAATAAAATTAATCCTTCTGATGGGTCTGTAGAACAGCCCACAAAAAAGCTTAACTAGTAAATATTAAAATAATTTTATAATAGGCGATGATTCCTTTAGTTTATTTTCACGCTTTTGAGAAATGTAAAAAAATGTTCCTGATTGTTTCTTGTGGTCGAACGTAATATCGAAAGTAATATCAAAATTTAATTATCAAGCTTACTTCAATAAACCAATATTTTACCGTATTAAGGGAGGAAACTTTTAATAACTAAAATAATTTAAATTTTAATCAATTTTGTTGTATACTTATAAGTTTTCAAGTGTTCCTGCATTCCAACGCTTTTTGCACATCTGGTGCAACCGAGGAGTTATTATTTCGGTTAAGATCTTCCGCATGTATTTCAGCCATGACATCAGCGAATAACTCATTCCATTCCCAGACTTCATCTGGTTCATCTACCTCTTTTTGAGGTCGTAAACAACGCGTCAATATTGTCAAGTCTACGCCTTCAATAGCGGAGAACGCATTCTGTGATAACAAATCTAAATTTAGCTCCTTCAACATATTGACACGACTCTCCGAAACACTACAATTTTAAAAAAGTATAATCATCATCAGCAGTTTAATGTATGTATAATTGAACTTACTTTGGAGGTTCTACGATTTCATTCATTAAAACTTCATCTTTAACATCGTCGAGATCAGGTATAATTGGAATATCGTCTGTCATTGATGAGTTATGAACAGAATTTGACTCGGTGTTGATTTGAAAACGTTCTCTAGTTTTGAAATCTTTTTCCAATATCATTCTACAATTATTGTTAGGTTTTAATTCTACACATATTTCTACTTACTTATCATCATTAGGGTCCTTTGATCTAAATTATGAAAATAAGATTATGAAAATTGTCGCTTTTTATTTTTTATTGTGAAATACTTTATTGTCCGTACGATAGTATTATCTGCCCAACCGCCTGGTATTCTCCGGCGTGTTGCCTTTATTTCCGGATCGATACTCAATTTTGATGTTGAGGCCGATGTCTCAGAGGAGGTGTGTGGAATATTAGTTCTGGACATCTGACTTATGTCCAGCATAATGCCGAAGCTCTTGTCCTTCTTTGCAATGCTATCTGCAGAAAATTTTGACGACGAACTTGCTGAAATAGATTGTTTTGTTGTATCTTTTAACGCATCTCGACTTTTAGCACGACGTCCTTTGCGAGCCGTTGTCTAAAAATTAACTATTTTATCAACATTTTTATCTTAAATACAATTCCGTCAAACCTTTCTAAAAGACATTTTAATTTCTTCTGCCCAATCCATTTTTTTAATTAATAGTGTGGAGGTGTCCTTTATGGATTTATTTTTCTAAATCAAATCTTAATTGTTTATAGTATCGTTGCTAGGCAACAGGTGGAAATTTAATTTTAACATACATTACCTGAGCATTGGTATGATCGCGAAATCTTACCACGAAGTCGGTAAATTGGATAGAGAGCCACCCAACAAAATGATCTGCAAAGGTGAATTACAAAAGTATGTACCACGGATGATTTAAGACACTACACACACAACATAACGTTTACCCTGCAGATTTATTGCCGAGCCTTTGTGCATCAAATCAACAGGGTGAACTCTTCGAAGCCTTTTAAAGCGGCGAATTGAGTGCCTTATCTCTTTAACTCTGGTTTATTCTAGCGTGCTCATTCCATCTGGTCATTCCAGTTTTCCTTTTAATTGTTTGACAATTATTATCGACAAGATGTCAAGGGATTTTAAGATTACCAACAGTTGCACATACGGTATTATTGATTGGAATTTCGGCTTATACAAGGATTTAATTTTGACATTGTCAGCACTGTGTGGCTGGCATTAAACGTCAACGTGTAGCATAAAAGTAGGCTATATTTGTATTAATTGGAAAAAAACAGATTAAGCTCTAATTGGTAATTTTACACGCTGAGTTTTAAAATAAAGAACTAATATTTTGAGATGTTTTCCGATGAGGGCGATTTCTTATTTGAAGAAGACAAAATGTAAGTTTTAAAATCTGCAAGTATATTGATAGTACTTTTATAATAATCGATAAATATCAAGCATTACTATCTTTTTCAATTACTGAGAATCCGTTTAAATAAACTTCAGTTTTAAATTTTATTATATTAATTTTAAATTGAATGCGTGCGCTGATTAATATTTACCGTGTTTGTGAATGAGTTTAGTTGTGCAGTTGATAAACCACTGTTGCGAGAGAATGAATTATCCGCACAGCAGTAAGTACCATTTTTGAAGAGTTGTCTTGTGTCCATGCCCGTTAGTCATTTACTAAAATATTTAAAAATATCCAAAAAGTTATACTATGGATTCTGAGGAACCAGATGTCAAACCGTCTATTAATGCCACCGACACTGAAATTTTGTGCGTTGGCCGGGAGTCTTCAGAAAAGCTGAACGAAGATATATATAAACACAAAACTGAGTTAGACCGTTTGTAAGTTTATGCAACTGTATTCAATCCTTGAAGCCCTGTCATCAAACTCATGTCCTCTATAGTAACTAAATCATCTAACAATTGAGCGATCGAGACACCTCTCCTAGAGTACTTTTATAAGATTTTTATAATGGACCTGTTTACGAAAGGAGCATACTTTCGGGCACTGAATTTAATGTCAATGCAAAATTAAAGCAAACAAACAATAAGTTTTCTACACCCTACATCTGAGGATTTGCATGAATGGGGTTCTAAAATTTATATCATAAAAAATTGGATGAAGAACTATTCAATTTTGTCCACTTACCCAATTCCATGCAGCCTATAATGGCACAGACTATTTATCCCAATTTTTTGTTGCGATATCTGCTTGCATTCGGCTGTGATCTTCATTTCCACAGCACACTATTCCTACGGGTGTAGGGTTTAAAATAACGCTTGGCAAGTAAAACGTATTAATCCTGTAGCAACAATTTTGTAGCACAAATTTTGTAAGTTCACGCCGGAATGAAAGTAGTTTTTATTATTTACAAATTAGTTTAATATTTGTTCTGCTACCGACATATCTGTGAAATTCATTCCTCATTTAGTTAGACTACATGTTATATATGTCGTATAGAAATTTAAACATAGAAGTTATATTTTGAACCTACAGGCGGACGCCGTTCCTTCATAGATAGTTAATTTCTTTTTGCTTTATCGAACCGTACCGTTAGTTCTTTTGTAGAACTAGATTATCTTTTTATATTACGATTGTTTCTCACAAGCGTTAATTGTTTATCAGGGGTATGACGGTAACCACGAGTTCAGTGGTCATAAATAAGGACTCGAATAATCTTATAGGAATTAGCATAGGCGGTGGAGCTCCCATGTGTCCGTGTCTTTATATTGTCCAGGTAAATCTATTTCGACGTTTGCTTGTGCTACCAATTATTTTAATTTTCGATTCTCTATTGGAGGTATTTGATGGAACACCTGCCTCTCTTCAGGGTTCGCTGGAGAGCGGCGATGAACTGCTTGCAGTAAATTCGGTTTGTGTTAAAGGAAAGACGAAAATGGAAGTAGCGAAATTGATACAAAATGCACCATCTGAAGTTACCATCCATTATAATAAACTCCATATCGATACCGAGCAAGGAAAATCGTTGGATATATTTCTCAAAAAGTTGAAGCATCGTTTAGTTGATTCAATGCCGAGCACTACTGCAGATTCATTAGGTTTATCGCGTGCTATCTTATGCAATGACACTCTTGTGAAACGTTTGGAAGAACTTGAAGGGACAGAAATCATGTATAAAGGTTTAGTAGCACATGCTCGACGTATGCTTAAAGCTCACTATGATTTATTACAATCGTATAAATCGTTCGGTGATGTTTTCACCGAAATTAGTGTGCGTGAACCGCAGCAGCGTGCTTCTGAAACGTTTCGGATTTTTGGCGAATTTCACAGAAATCTAGAAAAAGATGGTATAAATATATTGAAAAAGATTAAACCAATTTTAGACGATATAGGAACATATTTGAATAAAGCAATACCGGATACAAAGCATACGGTACGACGTTATGCCGATGCGAAATTTACATATTTGTCATACTGTTTGAAAATAAAGGAAATGGATGACGAGGAACACGGCTACGCAGCCCTTCAAGAACCTTTGTATCGCGTCGAGACTGGTAATTACGAATATCGTCTAATACTAAGGTGCCGACAGGAGGCAAGATGTAAATTTGCAAAATTGCGGACAGATGTATTAGAGAAAATGGAACTACTCGAGAGCAAACATGTTACTGATTTGAATAAGCAGCTTCGGAGTTTACTCGAGTGCCTAGCAGAACTTAACAGTTCTGTCGTTGAACGAATAGAGAAATTGCCGCATCTCTTTCCAATCGAAGTAGATTTCAAAGAAACTGATTTTCAGTACAGTTCAAGCACACTAAAACCACAAGAACTAGATGATGAAGAGGAAAACCCCCATGGATTTGCGGAATCAAATGTAATATATGGAAGAGAAGCTGAAGAGCAACCTGCTGAAATTGTTAATATATTGGTGGAAAGCAAAGAATGCCTAGTAGCAGGTTTAGAAGATACTTTGGAACATGCAGTAACGCCAAAAAATCCCTCACATGATAATAATCAAAAACTGCTAAAAGAGTTGGGTCTATTGGACATTAACTTGGAAGTAACGTCGAAAGAAACTTCCAATCACAAGAACATATCATCTCCTCCTCCATTAGCCTCATATGATTTTGATTTATTTTTAAATCAGTCCGAACCAAAATCGACACACACGGAACAGGATCTCATGTCGGCGAATTCTCATGAAATGGACTTAATTTTGCAATGAAATGAAAGGAAAGGCTTATTCATAATACAAGTTTCATTTACATGCAAATTATATATATTCTGACCGTTAATGCATTACATGTAAAAAATTCCTATATATAACGTAATAATTATTTAATTATTTAAAGCAAGATTTTTAGGTTTTAAAATTTTACAACTAAAAATAATTTCTAAATTATTGAAAAGAAATTTTTAATTATTGATCATTCATTATTCAGAGCTTATACAATTTACTTAAACCATACTACAATAAAGTGTAAATAACATTTTGATTAATGATTTTTAATATAAAACTAGTAAGAACGTTATCTTCGGCCTGGCCGAAAATTATATATCCTATTTGCGAATGTCTTAATAACAACGTTCAAATAATTTGTCGGCGGCTTATATAAATATATTATAAATATTTAAATTATTATAATTACATTTATAACCAGCCTGTGATGACAGAACATTCGTACCAAATATCATGCTTTGTTTGTTCTTTTCAACGCTCATTTTTTGTGAAATAGTTATAATTGAGGCGTGGGCGTGATTGTTTTGATTTCACCCATTTTCAACACCACCCATCCTGTGATGGCAGGGAATATTTGTGCCAAATTTTCTGTCAATATTTCTATTTTTACGCTTATACTCTTATAGGAATTTTGTCCCTAGTGGGCGGACCACGCCCATTTTTTATTATATTTTCAAATAAGGTAGTAGACTCGGATATACAATTTCACCTTTAAATTCTTACTCGAAGCTGAGAAATTGAGCTCTAAAAGCGATTTAATTCACATTAAATACCAAAAGTAAAAAGTAAATACTAATTCCAACAAGCCTATCATAACACTAAATATTCATACCAAATTTAATAGCTTGATTAGTTCTCTTGTAATCGTGATTTCCACTGACAGGCGGACGGACAGGGCTAAATCGACTCAAGGCATCATTCTGAGCCAGAATATATATACTTTTCTATATCTATTGTAGCTCCTTCTCTGTAATACAAACTTAGTATCAACGTTAATATATCCTTTTTCCCTTTTTAAAGGAAATAGGATATAAAAATGAAGATTTTTTAATCTAGTGCCTCAGTACGCAAACCGAAACGACTGCAAACGAACGTATGCAAAACTCGTCAGTTCCCCGTGCGAGGGGCTGCTGTCGTTTTTTTCGCTTTATATCGTTTGGTAAACACTTCCGACAATGCATAGCTCAAACTTGCAACCAACCCGAAGTAAATGCAACCAGTTTGTTTCAATACTTGCCGATACGTATTCATCATTCTTTCCGAATTCTTTATCATGAGGACAATGCAAGACATTAAAGCACGAGACTACAAAGATATATCTTTAAAATAAGACTAATTCTAGATAGATTTCCACGTATCCATAAGCCATATAATGCATCATACAAACTCCCTTTATTTTTATGTCAGCACACATCGAACGAAACAATAAAATAATTGCTTTGTGTGAATTTCGCTTCAAGTGTGTTGCAATAAAAACGCGTTCTTGATCTCTAGCTTCTTTTTTCTAATTCTCCAGCATTGATAGAAGTGTAAATAAATACAACGTAGTCATTACATGCGCTCAAAACAAGAATTTAAATCTGATTTTAAGCAGCTGTTGCAAACCCTTTGCATCACATTTCCATCTTTATATTTACCTCTTCCTGTTGATTTGGTTATTTTTGTTTTAGACCTTCGTAAAGTTTACTGCAAAGGCGTAAATAGGATTAACTTTTAATGTTTAGGCCGATCGTGATTGAAGAGAATTTAAAAGTTTCTATAATTTAATCATGCAACCTAAAGCATCAAATAAAAAGCGTCCCGCGGTGTCGTGGTTTTATTGTGACAACTGTGATATTCATGTGACGACAAATGAGAAAGAAACACACGAAAATATTTGTGGCAAGGATTCTCCCAGTTGCGAACCGCTATTCGGCCTAGAGTATATCCAGGGGGATACAATATATACCTGTAGTGTTGAACGTTTAAAATTAACCATACACGAACTTGATGACATGCCCACAAAATATGTTAGCCAGATGATTTTTATTTCGGAGGGAGCAATACGTTTAAGTCACTTACGCATCGGTCAAAATGTCCTTATTTCAAAAACAGGTGACAGCACTGCACCGCCTCTCATTAGGACAGTTTGGCCTTTACCAGAAAGATTCTTAACTACAGTTTTTGTCACTCCAGAAGGTACGAACACAGTTCAGTCTAAATGTTTTATGAATATCAATAGTATTTTATTAAATAAGGTAATTTTCAGATTATGCTTCAAACTGGGAAGAGATGGCGGGAAATCAACTTAAAATTAAAGCTCTTGTCGAAAAATATATTGTCATAGCAAACAGAATTAAATTGAAACTGGTGAGCACCACAGGATCAACCCAATTAAGCGCAAAACAAATGCAAGAGTTAACCGGCCTCTTAAGGCATGAAATAAAGCATCGAATATATTCGAAAGATAGTGTAATACATTTTAATTTTTTTAATAAAATGATACAATTTGAAATTGTTGAATGCATTAGTGAAGGTAAAAACGAAAATTTCTGGCGCAGTGAAAAACCACTTGAGGAAGGATTCAGTAAACTGAAGTTGGGAGAAGAAAAGAAATATACATTTTTCAAAGTTGTACAGACAACTCAGATTGATATCATCCTTATGGAAGATGTAAATGTTAAATTTGGACAGGGCAAACATCAAGTAGAAGTCACCACGGAGGACATCGGTGGTTTATGCGAGGAAATGAAAACAATCGACGAATTTGTGGAAATTGCTTTATCACTGAAAGAAGTACCTAGAGGTAATCTATAGAATTCCTTATAAAGTTATTATTTATCTAATGTTTTGAAATATAGGTGTAAAAGTTTCACGTGGCATGCTGCTTTATGGCCCGACTGGAGCAGGCAAAACATTAATGTGTGAGGTTCTCTGTAATAAACTTCGTGATAATGTACACTCAAAAATAAAAATAGTTAAGGTAAATACGAGTGAAATATTCAGCCGATTTCTGGGTGAAACTGAAAAGAATTTAGCAGCGTATTTTGAAGAAGCTTTCAACGAGTACCCTAATCCTGCACTTATTATCGTAGAAGACGTACAAAATCTTTGTCCAAAATACGAAACCACCGAAATGGTGGGACGAATCACTTCTGCTTTCGTACAAATCTTAGATTCCTTAGGCAATAAAAAAGAAGCCCAACGAATGTTCGTCCTTGCTACGACATCGAATATAGAAGCAATACATCCCGCTATACGACGCTGTGGACGTCTTGATAGCGAAGTCGAAATAAGTGCACCAACCCCCCAAGGCCGTAAGGATATTTTAAAATGTCTGCTACGAAAAGTGCAGCATAATTTAAATTTGTTGGAAATTGAAGGCATTGCTGCAGACACCCACGCTTTTGTTGGTGCCGATCTCTCTAATTTAGTTTATAACGCTTCGTTAATTGCGCTGAAATCAAAAGATAAAACTTTAAACATTTCGCATATGCGTAATTCTCTAACATTTATAAAACCATCTGCTATGCGAGAAATCCTCATCGAAAATCCTAAGGTACATTGGTCCGATATTGGTGGTCAGCACAATCTTAAAATGCAGTTGAAGCAGATTATAGAATGGCCACTTCTACACGCGAATAAACTACAAGATTTTGGTATTAAGCCACCGCGTGGACTGCTAATGTTTGGTCCTCCAGGTTGTTCAAAAACAATGATAGCAAAAGCGTTGGCTACAGAAAGCCGTTTGAATTTCCTCTCGATTAAGGGGCCCGAGCTCTTTTCTATGTGGGTCGGTGAATCTGAGAGGGCAGTGAGAGAAGTGTTTCGCAAGGCGCGACAAGTAGCACCGGCGATAGTGTTTTTCGATGAGATTGATGCTATTAGTGGCGAGCGTTCCGATGGAAACAATACGGGAACATCCGTAAAAGAGCGTGTATTAACACAACTTTTAACAGAATTGGATGGCGTAGAGTCATTACATAACGTCACAGTCGTTGCTGCGACTAATCGTCCTGATTTGATTGATAAAGCCTTGTTGCGGCCCGGACGAATTGATCGAATTGTTTACGTCGGCCTACCAGATGAGTCCACAAGGCGCGAGATTTTCAAAATCAAATTGAGAACTATGCCATTGGACTCTGATGTGGACATCGAAAAGTTAGTTACACATACCGAAGGCTATTCAGGGGCCGAATTACAAGCAGTTTGTCAAGAGGCTGCTTTAAAGGCTCTTGAAGAGAATTTTGAAGCCACGAATGTTAAATGGGCTCAATTTGAGTTTTCTTTGAAGGCGATACGACCACGAACAAACCCGGAATTATTACGCATTTATGACGATTACGTATAAAGTGACGATAAAGAGACTACTTTAATGTTTCATTTTTAGCTGCGTTTTTATACAAGACTTCAAGATATTACAGTTTCGTTTAATAAACGACACTTTCTGATTGCAATGTTTGTTGGTTTGTGGAAAAATCTAAAATATTCTCTTTTGTGAAATTGTAAGTGGATAGTGATGGTGTTCCGGAGAATGTAAAATCGCCTTCAGAAGCATCCATAAGTTGTGTGTTTAAGTGTGACAAGCCACTAATATTAGGAAGATCATTTTGTGGTTCCAATAAAGGTGGTTTATCTGTTGAAATTATATCGTTCGGCACGCTTCTAAGTTTGGAATTTTGAAGACAATTGCTAATTAGTTCCTCATGACAAATTTCGGGAATTGGATTCTCGCATCTGTAAACCAAAAAAAAAAAACCAAAAAAAAACAAATTCATTACAATCAAATAAAGTTTAGCAGTTATTATAAGAACTTTATACCTCTCTCCAGAGTGCTTTTTCATATGCCTGACCAAAGCAGAAGATTGACTAAATTTCCATGTGCAATATTTACAATGGAATGGCTTTTCACCGTTATGAGTTCTATGGATTACACGCTATTTTAGCCGAGTCGTTGTCAAAATGTATCAATTTACCTCAAATGACAAACCAAATTTGAACGGCTTCCAAAGCATTTATTGCACTCCGAACATTCGTGCTTTCGGTTATTGCGATGTACTGCAGACATATGTGCACTAAGGTAGCTACTTTTTGAAAATGCTTTGCAACACAGTTTGCAAATAATGTCCTTTGTAACTTTATGAATGGGTTCGTGCTTTTTCAAGTCACGCTTTGATTTAAATAGGAGAGTACATTGAGCGCAAGAAAAATCACGTCTCTCTTTGTGCGTTATCCTGTGTGCCTTTAGGTTACTTGACGTCGTAAAAAAATTCGCGCAAATTTCACACTGAAATTGCTTCTGTTGGTTGTGCGTGCGCATGTGTTGTAGTAAATTACCCGATTGTGTAAAATTTTTTTGGCAAATCTGAAATGGAAACAGATTTAAATTTATGAACGAAGAAATACAATTAAGTAAATATGAAAAATTAATTTTCAGTTTTTGAAAAAGTGAAATTGAAAAATGTTTCAGTGATCAATTTTAAATAACGTGACGTATTCTCTTTAAATTCAGTTGATCAAATCTTAACTCAGCGAGCAATTTTCACACATGTTGGGCCGGGTAAATGTTTTGAAATGTAATTCAATAATGACCGACTCATGATAACAGTAATAACATGTACCTAATTCGGCTCTCCATTTTTTTATATATAAAGTAATGGGAATAGCATACGGAATTTTATGAGGAATCCTCTGTGAAATAATTGTATTTTTAATTCAAGACATCTTGTGCAGACCTTCGATAAACAAACACGAAATCTGTGAGAATTTTGTTATTCAATTAAAACTCAAATGAGCGAATAATTTGTGATGTAATCATACGTTCGATTCAAATTAACAGATGTCTGTTAACTGAAGCTGTGAGAACTTTTAAAGTTATTTGTATGTTGACGCGGTAAAATTCGAGGCAACTTTCGAATTTTAATTAAATTCCTTCGTAGTCTGTCTTTGTCGTAGCGCTCTTCCGTGATCTCCCACAAAATAAAATGCGGCGATGGTTAAAAGTATCTCTTTTGCTTTGTGCATTTGGTTTCTTCCGTGAAATGCGACCATCTGAACCCTTTGTCACGGAGTATCTCACCGGTGATTGGTTCAATATAACTAAGGAGCAATTAAATAGAGAAATATTTCCATTCGGCACTTACGCGGTTCTGGCGCAACTGGTGTTAATCTTTTTAGTTACTGATATTGTACGTTATAAACCAATTATCTTAGTCTCAGCCATTGCTGGTATCGTACTATTTTCTTTCCTACTATGGGCCAAAACTATTGTGGAGCTGCAAATTGGTCAGATATTCTATGGTACGTTTATGGCTAGCGAAGTAGCCTACTACACATACATTTACGCTAAGGTAGAACGAAAACGTTACAATATTGTTACCGGTCACACACGTGCCGCAATTCTATGCGGAAAATTTCTGGGCGGTTTGCTTGGACAAGTGCTGATTTCAACCGAAATTATGAACTACCAGGGTCTACATTACATATCCTTCGTATCACAAGTGGTATCATTGGTTATTGCTCTTACTCTGCCGCCTGTAAAAAGGAGTTTGTATTTTTATCGCGAAGAACAGAAAAATGATACTTTAGAAAACGCAACAGAATCTGCACCTGATGCAAATGTACAAGCTGCAGCTTGTGAAGGTATTACTTTTGTATTTGTTTAAGGAAATTAATTACATTCAATTTTTATATCTATGTAGAATCAACTCCCGGCGTTGTACGATTTTCTTGGAAAAATGCCACGCGTTTGCTTATAAATCATACCGTGTGCGCGTACACCAACCCTATTGTTATCGAATGGAGCATTTGGTGGGCTCTGGTCACATGTGGCCAACTTCAAGTAATCTCTTATGTACAGTTTCTATGGAAAGACATCGACCCTGATCAAGTAAGATTCTATAATGGGGGTGTGGAAGCTGCAGCCACACTACTTGGTGCGGCAGGCGCTATGATGGCCGGTTGGATGAACAGCAGTCGAAAGAAACAATGGCACAAAATTATATTAATAATTTGCCCTCTAATATTAGGCTCACTTGTAATAACATCAGCTCTTACGTCCCTGATATGGGTGGCATATGCTGTATATATTTTATTTGGCTTCTTGTTTTTCTTTATTATAACCGCGGCAAGTTCAACGGTGGCTGAACATCTAACTGATGATAGTTTTGGTTTGATATTTGGTATAAACACATTAATTGCGCTATCGCTCCAAACGGCATTGACACTGTGTGTGGTCACTAATACGGGTTTTGGTTTACAGCCGCGTGATCAATACCTCGTATATGGCAGTTATTTTATTGCCTTAGCAGTTCTATTTTGTATGGTAGTAATTGTTAAAAGTATTTTTAAACTCACCGCGAAATGAACATACGTTTAGGAATATATTAATTTGATTGATATATAAATTTTATATACTTAGGAATTGGAATTATATTTTTTAGATGAATAAAAATTCTTTTATTATATTTCTTACCTTGCACTGGAATGGTTTTTCACCCGTATGTGTTCGCATATGAATTTCTAAGTAGCCCGAATAGTTGAAAGTGTGTCCACACTCTAAACATTTGTTTGGAGTTTTTAAAACTTTCGCAATTTCATTTTGTGAACGTTTTTCAATGCAACCTGTTGCGATTTCCTCATTGATATGCTGCTTGATTTGATTGCTCTTGGAGATGTCGAATATATCTCGCTCAGCAGTATTATCTACTGCAACATCACTCACTGTATTCTCTTCAGCCTCAGAGCGCGTTAAACTGCTGACATCAATGACAACATCGTTTAGCACATCATCCTCAACTTCAATATCATTGGATGCGCTTTTGTCAAATATATGACAGATGTTTTCATAAATACCTACACTATCGATGTCTTCCAAATTTTTCGCACTTTTGCATGATGAAGAAAAGCTAGACGATTCACTTTTGATTTAAAGAATAAACATGTTTGTGATAAATACACTCTTGGTATGATACTTATAATTTTACTTTGTAATTTTATTGGGAGTCGTTACTCCAGCAGATAAATCTAATGAACAGTTGCCAATGCCCGATAGTTTTAGTAAATATTCACGCAAGCGGTTTTCTGATGCTTCTGATAGCTGTTGGAGGTTGTACGCATCGAGGAGCCGATAGAGACATGGTTGGCAGATTAGAGTAGGCAAACCATCGTCGAAAATATTCTGCAAAATCTTGCCTAATTTAATGAACAGTCTGCATATATTGTATCTTTGTTACATACCTTAAAAATATTGAGCTTTTCTATCATTTCTATGGGACGAACTAAAAACGTTGGGCTATATATAGAAACTAATAAATCGGACTTTAAGCATATGCGACAGATTTTATGAATATCAAAAAGAGGCAATGCATCCATCCCAGTCCAGTATAAATGAAGTTAATGTATTTGAAACAAATCCAAACAAATTATTGGATCATATTTGTTTATATTGTGAAAATGTTGAATGAAATTGTGAACATCACGTTTGCAACACGAGGTCAATGTCACTGGGAGGAAAAATAAAACCAGTACACGAATAATTGTGATTCTATAATTTCAACTACCATGAAATAATATAACATTTATTTCTTTCATTCTGAAAACACAAAGAAATCCAAACCTTATTTTCAAAATGCACAAGAGCTTGTTAGCATAAAAATATAAACCCTTGTTGGGTTTTCGAACATCGATCAGCTGATCGAGTGTTCACGTATAATAACCCAGGTTTGCTCTTCAATTTGCGCAGCCTTTTACTATTTTATTTTTTAATCAATTATCACTAACGAACACACCACACGCACAACACAACGAAAAACGCTCACACTAAAACAAAAATTACTCATATCTTTATTAATATTTAACTATGCCAACTCGAAATATTTACATAATTGTAATCAATATTTATGTCATTCCACCACACTAGATTTATGGTTTTTTGTTTGAACTTCGAATCAGAGATGTCAACTGATAAACCCTAAAATTTGGCAGACTCTTGATAATTTCACATCAATTAGGATTGAACAAACCTGGATTTGCGATTGATGTTGGTTCCAAGCCCGAAATCTAATAAAACTCGCTTTATATGAACACCATATAAAAGTTATGACAACACTTCGAAAATTTTTTAGTTTTTACTAAACTTTGTTGTTAAATTGATGACATTATGATTACCTAATAATAAACTACACAAAAAGTAAATATTGCATTTTAATTATTTAGATTGGATCGCCAATCACAACAGAAAAAACCTTAAAGTCAGTTCTGTTGGTTTTTATTTGATATTAGGATAAACATTTAATTCAATATCTCTAAATATGGGACGTAGTTGATACATATATAAAAGAGTAAGTTATACGGAAAATAGTAATTAAACACGACAATATCTATTGTGAATATTGCAAAGTTGTAAGACCCAGTTATTTTGACGTCATTTATTATTAATCGAATATAAATAATACTTGATTAATTACTGATAATTAAAACAACTAAGGTCTTTCATTCTACTAATTTTCCCTGATAAGGAGTTTTCGTTGACCCGTCTCATAAATTTCTATAAGAACATCCCCAGTAGCCTTTGTTTGGTACAAAAAATCAAATGGAAGGTGAAGCCACACAACTTATTTCTGATTTAGGAATAAACGCCGAGAGTAGCAGCTCATCAAATTTGGGTACCAGAGAATCCGCGACGGCGACTTCACTTTCCGAATTATACTCACAAACTGATTTCTATATTGGTGTTGGATTGGCTATCTGCTCATGTTTTTTCATTGGGTCAAGCTTTATTATAAAGAAAAAAGCCCTTTTGCGTCTAAATCTTCATGGCGGAGTTCGTGCGGCATCCGGTGGCTACGGTTATTTAAAGGAGTGGATATGGTGGGCAGGATTATTGACTAGTAAGAACACTTAGTGAAATGTATTGAGCTCTGTAGAAATATTTACTCATTTTTAGTGGGACTTGGTGAGGCAGCCAATTTTACAGCATTCGCATTTGCTCCAGCATCTTTGGTGACACCATTAGGAGCATTAAGTATTATTATATCGGCAATAATGGCATCAAAATTTTTAAATGAAAAATTAAATTTACTTGGTAAAATGGGATGCTTTCTGTGCATCTTAGGCTCCACTATTATTGTCATACATTCTCCAAAGGAAAGAGAAATTGATAACTTAGATGAATTATACGAGAAGATCCAGGATCCAGCATTTATGACGTATGTGATATGCATTTTTGGCACAACTGCATTCGTGGCTTTCTTTATTGCTCCACGATATGGGCATACAAACGTGGTGATATATATCTTTTTGTGCTCCGGTATCGGTTCACTTACTGTAATGTCTTGCAAGGGCCTTGGATTGGCCATACGCGATACACTAACAGGAACGGTAAATCAGTTTGAACATTGGCTACCTTGGCTTCTGATCGCTCTTACGGTGATATTTATAGCTATCCAAATGAACTATTTAAATAAGGCTCTAGATGTATTCAATACTGGGATTGTAACACCAGTGTATTATGTTATGTTTATTACGTTTGTAATAACAGCTTCGTCTATACTTTTTAGAGAATTCAATCATATGAAATTCGAAGATATACTCGGGGATCTTTGCGGTTTTTTTGTTGTCATCACAGCAGTTTTTATGCTCAATGCTTTCAAAGATTTGGATATATCGCTCAAAGATATACAAGGTTTAATGCGTCCGAAAATTCAGAGAATAGAACATTTCGATGAGGAGATTTTAGTCACTGAGAACATGAGACGGTGTAGATACTCATATGGTTCAGGAGACTTCCTCAGAAAGTCATGACATTATAGGCAGAGATATCAAGATGAATAATATTTTGACTAATTACTAGAGAGAACAAAATGTAATTAATGCCATTGTATAATGTTTATCGACTGTATTCACGAAAAAAGTATTTATTATCGTCAGAGACTAATTAATTTAGGTATATTCATTTACAAATAAATTTCTGTTTTGATTTATAATAAAATTCGTGATACATTTGTACTACTCGAATAATCTATTTATTGATTCAGATTTTCAAATAATTTATCGTTCTCCACTCGTGATTTGCTCTCTATTGGCCTCATTTGCTGCACACTAGCTTTTTATCTGTGTATTACCAATGTCCTAACTTGTATAAAAATATACAGTTAGCTGTCTTTAAAGTGAAGAATTCGTTAATTTTTTATAATTTTTATTTAAATATATCGCATCGAATATAATATACCGATCGTATATAACGTACATCTGCTAATATTGTGTTCATATAGAAAGGGCGAAAGTAGGGTTATGTCACTGTCTTTGGAATGCAGATGCTTTTAAATTTCCAATGTGCAACCAATATATTGCGACCTATTCTCCCAGTTGCTTATAGAGTATTGGTACATAGTCATCCCATTCGGCCTGATAAAAGTTACCGGCGACCGGCTGGCCTAGAGCATACTTTTTTGCGAAATTTTCAATTTTGAAACCGCCACGCCCATCTCCGCTATTGTTTGGCAATCTCTTCTCATCAAAGTCCAACTTGCAGTTTTGCTTGTAAACCAAAAATACGTAACGATGCAAGCCAGTTCCTTCTGGAGGACCGGAACCTATGTACGCCGATAATACGTCACCTTTGGCAACATCACAACCGGGAATGTTTCCGACGAGCCAATGATGCCACTCACGAAATTTTGGTTCAGCTCGACTTGGAGCATCTGGATCAGTCATGCAGAGGGTGTAGAATGCTCCCTCCTCGGCTGACCAAGTTACTTTTGGTTCAGCCTTAACCTGTGTTGGGGTCAGTACATTGCCCTCACAAACCCTGACATCGTTGGGGTAGCAGACATTGCATACTTCCTTAGGGGCAACAGAAATAACATCTGGTACGATGCAGTGCTTATCCATGCTGGTCTTTGCTGATGAAAATTTACGAACAGACGCAACTTGTACCGGCCGGCGTGGTTTGGGAATATTATTGGAAATTTTGACAACTGATATTTGATTATTGACCGCTGTCAAATCCAAAAATTGTGAGAATAATTTTGCTCGCTGTTTTTGTTCTGGGTGAAATATTTTATGAAGGATATTAGCTTTGTTAGAAACGATAACGCTGCGTTTCAGGATTCCACGATATAAGAATGCCATTCCAGATACCCAGAATTTCAAAAGCGAAAATCGATTGCAGGATCTCACGATTATTTTTACATATATCGAGGTGGAGAAAAACCAACGAGTATATAAATACAGGACCGTTTGAGCGAAGCTTATGTACCCTACAATCCCCTATATCTAATTGATGCAAGTGGCAAGTACTTGTTAACACAATTTTATTTATTTATAAAAGCATTATTTATTTACATGATACTGATTTTCCATTTTTCAAAAATTATGTTAGCCGGAACATTTCATTAGTGATAAAACTGGAATCCTTACCAGCAGCATCTAAATTATTAAATAATAGTTTATTAAAATAAACAGAAGCAACAAACGACGTAATTCGTACCCTAGTTGTTTTATCGAACGTAGCATTAACACGACCTGGATTTAACTCGTATTTATCTATGAACTTATCAAATTCATATCCACGTTTTTTGGACTCCAAAATGATTCGATCTCCGCCCACATCCAGTGTCATCTCATGCGATGAAACCTTTACATTAGTTTAATGCATTAAAGGCCTTTTTTGTTAAGAAAATCAAATGCAGTGTTGATAAACTTACGCATTTTGGCAAAAAGAATTCGGCTTGTATTTCCTCAACATTTTCTCCTTTAAATTTAGCACGCAATTGATACTCTGGCTGAATAGGACCCGTTTCTGATGGTGGCCCAGCATATCCTATTTTCGCTGAGCTATTTTGTAATATATTTTCTCCTCTTCTTCGAAGAGCACTGACTTCCTTCTCGCTTATTTCTTGTACGAGCGGAGCTGAGTTGTTGGCATGTGTCCTAGTGAGTTCCTTAATCTTTTCCTTATCGGCTACGGTAGGATTTTTGTATGAATTTAGTACGGTTTTAACATCTTTATTGCGGACACGATGTGAGACTAAGGTTCCAATAAATTTGCGATTATTTAAAATAATCGACTTTTCAATTTTTAATTGCACATTATATTTGTCACTTAATGCTTCTGCAATTAGTGCCAAGAAGAAGTCTTTAAACAACATCGATTTCTCACATTTTACGAAAAATTTAGGATTGATGGCTATATCACACACATCGACCGGATTGTTGGCTTTGTCTCGTGTAATCCGAGGTTCGGAAATACTCATTGGTATGCGAAATGAACTTGGTGCATCAGATTGAAGAATTTGGGTTAGTTGCTCCTCTCGAATATCCTCTGGAGGAGGTATTTCTTCAGTTTGACATACATTAATAAAGTATTTTTCGTTTGTGTTGACTTTGAAACTCTTAACACAAAAACCTGAAAATATATCACATAAAATTAAACACTATTAAAATTTAGATATTTATTGCGAACTATTATTTAATTACTTAGTAATAAAATATATTTCCCCTAGGCAAAATTTCATAACATTTCTCCTTACTCCGTTTAAATTTGACTTCAAACAAAATTTTAAAATAAAACGAACTAACTTGTTTACTCAGAGACATAATATGTAATTACCAGCCTCTTGAGGAGTTACCTACATATATAAATTGAGCAACTATCTATTCATCTAACTATTAAACGAATATTAAGATTTAATCGATAGTTTTGCAAGTCATGCTTATTCATCACCAAACACACTTTTTAAAATTATTAGTATTTATCTTATTTATATTTATATTATTTATTATATATTAGAGTAATTACAATATTTATTGAAAATTTAAGAGTATTTAATTTCAGAAATTATTAGTATTTAGAAAGTAGAACCAAACTATTTTTTGTGTTGCGGTTGAAATCGTCATAAATTTCATTTTTTTAAGTTTTAAGTTTTTAATTAAATCATTGCTATTAACTCCGTTGTTTATTTACGTAAACTCAATTTCATAACATGGCTAAGTGTAAAAGTTTAGTAAAAAATATTCTGCAGTATTACACTAGCGTTGGCAAAATATATTTTTGTTATTTTTGCTGCGATAAATCCCAAAAAATATATTTTTATTTTTCTTATGTTTGCATTCATTTTTTTCAACTGTCAGTTTTTTTAATTTGTATTCTTTTGAAATATCTAAATTTTTTTCTTCCAGTTTTCAAAGTTCTTGGCAACCCTTCGAGAATTAATGAGCATAATTTATACTAATGTATATAGAGATACTAGAAATTTTGAAGAGAGAGAATGCAAAATTCCCTGAAGTAAGCAATACATTAAGAGAGAGGAAGGAAATTTGATTAGCGACAGGCATTGTGGAATCTTTTCAATCAATTCTGAAACGAATGCTTTACTGAAAATCTATGATTTCTACACATGTTCAAAAAATCTACGATTTTCAGTAAAAGCTTGATGAAGCTTGGGTTCTGTTTACAGTTGGTTTTCGATTGGCGAACGGTTTGGTTCAAGAATTTATTGTCAATTTAATTTAATTGAGAACAAAAGTAATTTGATAAATAACTTTCGGGTGAGATAGGGAGAGAAATTTAATCATTATTATTGTGAGAGATATATTTAAAGAGTGTACCCAAATAGTGAATTAAATTGTGAATTTGTATTTAATTAGTTTGGAATGAATGAAAATTAGTGAGTAATACTGCTCAAATTATTTTATTTCTACTCCTCTAATAATTAATGCTTGCTGAACGACAGCGACCTTGACTCTTTCTAAAGATAATGCCAATGTTGTTCAATTTATCTAACAGTTCGATTAAGTCTTCAGATTTCATGACTTTTTTTAAAAAAATTCCTGTGACCGGTTTCTAAAATTTTTTGAGATTAAAACTTAATTATGTATGTATAAATTTCTCTACGATTTTAGTTAAAATAAATTAGCCACACATATAAAAAACAAGTTATTAGAGATCATCCATATTATTACAAAAGAATATAGCGATTTATTAAAGGCATCGTCTATTAGCCTACGATCGAGAACCAATCCAATGATCACGATCAGGACTGGTAATTATTAAACGATCTTCTATAACTCTTTCGTCTTGGTCACAGTACGTATGTTCACGTAATAATAAATTTGCCTGAAGTTTAATTTTAAAATGTGAACAAACATTTTTATGGCGTTTGCATAATTTTGTTCTGATTTGTTTTTCGAACTGACTTGACCGATTTAATAATCATCTGCTTCTACTTCACTTTGCTGTTACCAGCTGTGAGGCTTTGAATGATAACAATTCCGTAAAAAATTGGAACACTTTGTTCTATTGCGAACTTTAACAGTACATTAAAATTAGTATACAAAATGATACGAGATTTCAAAATTAAATTTAAGAATTCTCTAGAGCTCGTATATTACTTCATGTAAAAGTAAATACAATTTCACTAACGCGAATTACTCTTCGTACCTTTGAATATAATTGTTCCATGAAATTACGCTGTCACTGATATCACTAAATGTGTCCCATCATCGTTGATGTAAGCTTTTTATTCTTTAGTTTAATATTTAAAATCAAAAGTAAATAAATAGATAGCAATCAAGATAACAGAAATTTAAAGTTGTATACGCAAAGTAAGCTTAATGGCAGTTACAAGAAAATTTATCTGCAAGGAATTTCTCCTTGATTTATTGTTCTTACATTTCATTGAGGGCCAAGTCATTAGTTATGGTTTATAATCGAATAAATTTCACGACCGTGAGATTGAATATACGATCAAAAAAATATTACGTCAAAAATAATTATAATGAACAGTAATTATTTTCACGCGTTTTTTGAAAGCAATTTGCTTCAATTTTCATGTTGACTTTAGCGTAACTATATAGTTTTATGGTCGTTTTCTAGAAAATGATTACTTTTTATAACATGATATCAACAATAACTGAAGTTGCTTCGATCTCGATAAAATGATTGAGTTCAATGAAATATATATTATTAATTTATGAGACTCATTGTTGTAATACGAGAATGTACACAGAGACAATCTCTTTAACGATACAATAGTTATGTTAAAAAACAATGTTTATCATGAGGAAGAATCCATTTACGTGCAGTATAAGATATAAACTTTCCTATAATCTTAGTTTATTCATTGAAATAAAATTATATTGCTGTGAAAGTATTTTTTCAAGCGTAAAAATGCAATATTTCACTCAATTGAAAATATCGTATAAATTTTCGAAACGGTTATGCTGCCTTGTGAATGAGTTCACTGTATCTCGAAGGCAGATATTTTAATAAAGGTTGAAATAGTTTCATTTAGTTTAAAATACATTTGCATGACTGCGATAATCCCCTAAAAATTTTGGATTCGGATCGGCTCCAAAATTGTCTATCACCTCATTTATCGTTGGGAAGCAAATATCTACGAAGCAAACATTACCTGGCTTCGGTGTCACCACTTTATAGTCTCGTGGCGGTGCTGCCATTTCTTTGCTGCTCGCAGTATTTCCAAAATACTGGCATAATTCCTCTGCAAATTCGTTCTGGAAAAGATTTTGCATATCAAAAAACTGGTATTGTTTATGGTACATGTGATCATAAGCTTACCCGCACGAATTTTAGGCTTTGCTCTAAGATTGTGCTGTCGGCATCCAGAAAATTCTCCTTGGCGGACATCCTTACAAAATGCTTTTCACATTTATTTGAAGCTAGTCCTCTCTCGTTCGTTTCCTTCACTCCAAAATCACCACAACTTTCCACAGAAATAACAAAGTAAACTTCACTCAATAAAAAGAAAAGATCGTCGAACGGTAATCGTGTTTTTTTTTTAAATTGTAAAAGATTGCTCTACTTTTTGCACAAGGTGAATCGATTTCTTTTTGAGTATTTTAACATAAAATTTTGATTTCATACGATTAATTTTATTCAATTAACATTTAAACTAATGACAAAAAAAATTTGATTAAAAAACAATGTGCAGGATAATACCTTGAATTTTTAACAAAGTAGTATAGGTGCAGTTATTATAAACACTATTTCTATATATGAAAGGGGTGCGTGCCATTAATTGTTCTGTCATTGTGTACCGGAGGGTGGAGTTATTTCCATTAATATTTTATAAATATAATTAGCGTACAAAATTGTTCGATTAATCAAAATATGCTATATTTATCTGCTATATTTAGAGACATCAGATGTAAAATGAAAATGTTTTGATTTCGTAAACAGCAATTTTTGCTGCGGAGTTCTTGAGGAAAGCTGTGAGTCTGTATATTGTTCTCTGATCTCCATTATATATAATGAACACAAGAAGTTTAAATTAGCTATGCGCGTTTCCGTATTATATTAACGGAAGAAATTAAATTGAATTTGACATTATCTATCTATCTTGGAAGATAGTTTGAAGCTAACGATGCGGCCGTTCCGTTTTCACGTACTGATTTTGAAGATTTTTCAAAAAATAAACGTTTGCAAGATTTTGAGGGTGTATGTGAAAATTTTGTTCAGTATAATAGGGCCCATCTTTATATATTTAGCTGATCACCTCTTTCGACTTTTAGCTGTCAAAATCAGCTGTAAACAGTTAATTGAATTGAAGTTTCCAAGTTCGGATTTTGATTGCAAGTGGAAGGCACCATTCATAGAAGTGAGCGGATGAGATTTC
Source organism: Physocephala rufipes (assembly GCA_963966595.1). NCBI lineage: Eukaryota > Metazoa > Arthropoda > Insecta > Diptera > Conopidae > Physocephala > Physocephala rufipes. The sequence goes on along the minus strand of OZ016502.1, from coordinate 47,703,114 downwards.
CGATACCAGAAGTATTTAGCTGTGACAAACTGGAACGAATGAACGTAGAATGACCCACCCTATGGATAAATTTTGCGGATCCAAATTTTGGGTAAGTGACGATAATTTAAATATTTAAAGCCTTTATTAGAGTGGTGTATGATATATGAATGGCTTCATTAATAGGATTCGCAAGAGACTTGGTATACTTCCGATCCGGACTTCACGAAATGCTTTGAAGAAACTGTTTTAGTTTGGATACCTTGTGCATTTTTCTGGATATTTTCATTATTTGATTTCTACTACCTGCGCGCAAGTTTGGACAAGAACATTCCATGGAGCTGGATAAATAGCTCCAAGTTGATTCTAAATCTAGGCCTCCTGATTTTAACGGCTGTGGATTTCATCTATGCGCTTATTTTGAATGGGGGCGAGTCAGCGGATATTATCAATCCTGTTGATGTGTGGGGACCAGTAATAAAATTCCTTACTTTCGTAAGTTGTAGGGAAATTATATAGTGTTTCTATTTTAAGTCGTACAATTATGATTTTAGTCGCTTCTATTAATTTTCATCCCATTGAATCGTAAATATGGAGTACAGACATCTGGCTGTCAGTTCATCTTTTGGTTTCTGCTTGTGATCCTTTCTGTTCCCCGTTGCCGCACGGAAGTTCGCGAGAAACGTGAACGAAGTAGAATAATGAACTCGTATCAGTTGGATAAGTCGGATTATTCGTGGGATGAATACAAATATATTAGCTTTATGATATGCTTCGCTTTTTCGTTGGGCATGTTGATTTTAAATTGTTTTGCCGACAAAATGCCAAAAAATACCAAATATCGTACCGAGGTAAATAATTAAAATAACCTTTCGTTTCTGACTTATTTTTATTTTACTTCATTCCTATAAATTTACTTTATTTGTATTCATATTCGCCTAGAACGAGATGCCGGAATGTTCGGCAAGTTTCCTATCTCGAATCACCTACACGTGGTTTGACAAAATGGCCTGGAAAGGTTATCGGAATCCTTTAGAAGAAAAAGATCTCTGGGACCTTCGCCCACAGGATAGCTGCAAGGAAGTAATGCCTATTTTCGCGTACTATTGGAATAAAAATATTCACAAAAAATATAAAGTCGACAAAATCAATACAAGGGTTCAGTTCAGTAATGGCAGAGTTGCTTTTGAAAATCCTCATGGCGTGAAAAGTGAAAACAAAAAGGGCATGATTTCAATTATGCCTGCCATTATTAAATCATTTGGTGGAGTATTTCTTTTTGGTTCCATGATGAAACTTATCACCGATGTCTTAACGTTCGCACAACCCCAGGTGTTGCGCTTAATCATTGGTTTTGTTGAAGATTATGGCGCAAACGAAAATGATCCGCAGCCGGAGTGGAAGGGAATTTTCTATGCCATCTTACTTTTTGTTGTTGCTGCTGCGCAGACTTTTATTTTGGGTCAATATTTTCATCGTATGTTTATTGTTGGCCTACGTATTCGTACTGCTTTGATTAGTGCAATTTATCGCAAGGCTTTGGTAATTTCAAATGCCGCGCGCAAGGAATCAACCGTAGGTGAAATTGTAAATTTGATGGCAGTAGATGCCCAACGTTTTATGGACTTGACGACCTATTTAAACATGTTGTGGTCAGCACCACTACAAATAAGTCTAGCCCTATATTTTCTATGGCAACTCTTAGGACCATCCGTACTAGCTGGTCTTGCCGTGATGATAATATTGATTCCAGTTAATGGAGTGATTGCGAATCGCATCAAAACCTATCAGATCAAACAAATGAAATATAAAGACGAACGTGTGAAGTTAATGAACGAGGTTCTGAGCGGAATCAAGGTGTGTATGATTTACGCATTATACTTTTGTAACAAATTGAAAAAATATTTTTTAAAGGTTTTAAAATTGTACGCTTGGGAGCCAAGTTTTGAAAATCAAGTCTTACAAATACGTGGAAAGGAAATTGCAACATTAAAAGCAACTGCTTATCTGAATGCCAGTACCTCGTTCCTGTGGTCTTGTGCGCCATTTTTGGTATATTGATTTATTTTATATTCTAACATTTAACATTATCGAAATTTTATTTAATATTATATAAAATATTTATATTGTCTATGTACACAAAAACATGAAGGTCTCATTAGTTACTTTTGCTACTTACGTGTTGATTAGTGATGAAAATTATTTAACCGTAACCAAAGTGTTCGTTGGGATCACTTTGTTTGATGCATTAAAATTACCATTAGCCGTGCTGCCAATGTTAATTGTGGATATTGTCGAGGTAAAATATTGACGCACTACAATGATTTCAAAATAACGACGGCAAGGGCTTAAAACGATGTCATTACTTAATTTCTGGTTGGTCATGCCTACGCTTGTATATAGAAAAATTGCAGTTATAATTGAAGAAATTGTGCATATTTTAATCTTATCGTATTCTATGAGTTCTATTGTATAAAACTTATTTATATTTTCATCCCCTCTTACTTATTTATATTCTCATGGAATACTTTCAATTATTTTAAGCTGTATTATCTTCTTAAATTTTGCTTCTCTTATCCTGAATTTCTAGGTATCATTGGTTACATTCGCCACATATGTATTAATCGATGAAAATAACGTACTCGATGCGACGAAAACGTTCGTTTCATTATCATTATTCAACATACTCAGATTTCCATTAACAATGCTGCCAATGTTGATTTCGAATATGGTCCAAGTAAGTTTCTCGTTAATGGATACGCGTTCAGCCTTGCGATTTGTAATGCCTTTTATGTTGCGTTCTTTTAAATATAAATCTTCAACCGACCGTCTCTCGGGATTAATGCTAAGATTCCGTGTGATGACCAAACGAACTGCAAAAGACCGGTGACAATGAATTTCTGAAACGACCAAATCTTAAACAAGATTTTCAAAATTGGCAATTAAACGTATGATCATCCAGATCTAAAATCTTTCAATTTCTAACAAACGACCATCGATAAAAAGAAATATCGACGTTCAACTTGTGTGTCGTTTTAGGTAGATTGGGATCTGTTTCAAATGAAGGAGAGATCATGAATTGGGAATTTTAACGTCATTCATTTCTAAATCTGACTTCTTTACTTGTATTTTTTACTTTTTATCATCGTTCACATCAACATCTCCAAAAATTTTCTATCATGTATTAATTCAAAAGGTCTTTTCCTGGTTTTTTGTTTTCAAAATTATCTTTTTTAGTTTTGAAATTATTAATCGGTTGTCGATGTAAAATTGAAATTATAATTCTCATTCTTCTCATTTTCATTAAGAACATAATTTTGCATTTTGGGTTTTTTGCATAGTTCTTTTTCCACAATCTCAATCTCTATATTTGGTCTTCCCGTGCTTTAGACTCAAGTTTCCGTAAAAAGAATCAATAAATTTATGAATAGCGAAGAACTTGATCCAAATAGTGTCCAGCACGATCCACGAGAAAGTAAGTAATATAAGATTTATATGTTATTGGTATAAAGTAATAATTAATTTTTATATTGTTTGTTACTTTTTGCAGATGATCCGATGATTATCGAGAATGGCAACTTTTCTTGGGGTGATGAAGATGTTACTTTGAAGAATATCAATATAAATGTGAAAAAGGAAACATTATGCGCTATTGTTGGCTCAGTCGGTTCCGGCAAAAGTTCTGTTATTCAGGCATTCCTTGGCGAAATGAATAAATTATCTGGAAGAGTGAATACTGTTGGTACCATCGCATATGTCCCGCAACAAGCCTGGATACAAAATGCTACGATGCGCGAAAATATATTATTTGGCAAACCATATGAACGTCGGCGTTATAATCGTGTGATAGATGCTTGTGCCTTACGACCGGATATCGATATACTTTCGGCGGGTGATCAAACAGAAATTGGGGAAAAAGGTATTAACTTATCGGGAGGTCAAAAGCAGCGTATCTCGTTGGCACGTGCTGTCTACAGTGATGCAGATTTGTATTTGCTTGACGATCCTCTTAGTGCTGTGGATTCTCATGTGGGCAAACATATTTTCGAGGAAGTGATTAGTGCGAAAGGTTTACTGGGTAAAAAGACCCGGATTTTAGTAACACACGGTATTACGTTTTTGCCACAAACTAATAATATTTACGTGATGAAAATGGGTGAAATCAGTGAAAGTGGCACGTATCAGGAGTTGTTGGAACGCAAAGGGGCATTCTCCGACTTCTTAATTCAACACTTGCAAGATGGCAGTGAAGAGGCTGAGGATTTGGACCAAATTAAGCAACAATTAGAGGAAACAGTAAAATCAGATGAGCTGATGGGTAGATTGGAAAAAGTGATATCATTGGCACGCACGGAAAGTCTAACAGATTCAGTGTAAGTTGAATAATTTAGTTAGGCGTAAGCTATAATAATCTGAGTTAATTCTGTAGATCCGTGAGTTCCTTTGACATGAACAAAAGTTCGTTAAGACGGCGCCACCTAGGAAGGCAGGGATCAGAGAAGTCAATACTTTCTGCAGAATCTCAAAAACTATTGAATGGAAAAAAAGAAGGCGCTCTTATAGAAACTGAGAAGTCGAAAACAGGAGAAGTAAGCTGGCTAGAGCTTTGTTACGAATAATAGAAATAAATAAAATTAATCGAACAATTTCAAAATCTTGTACAGGTGCAATTTGCTGTTTACAAACATTATATAAAAAGTGTTGGTATTTTACTTGCGTTCGCAACATTGGCCTTGAACTTCTTATTCCAAGGCTTCCAGATTGGATCCAATTTGTGGCTCACGAAGTGGTCAAATGATAGACGAGTCGGTAATGATACTGGTTTACGAGATATGTATTTAGCAGTGTACGGTGCCTTCGGTTTTGGACAAGGTATGTATCTGGGATCCGATCTATTGTAGTTTTGTCGCAAATTTGTGATTGTTGGCTTGCTTTTACATTATTTGATATTCAATGTATTTTATTAATATTTATTTTTTCACACACCCTTTTTGATTTTATTTTATATTTTTGTTGCGTTTGTTCTTAGATGGTATTATGAATTATTTGATGATTTTAATATAATTTTTAATTTTACATTCGGACTAACTCAGTTTTGGGAATGTTTTCATTAGCCTTTAATAGGAAAACTTAAACGCAATAACAGCCTAGCGCGCTTTTAACGTTGATTTTATTATCATTTAATTATCATTTAACTAATTTGCTCTCTCAAAACTCCCGTAATTTTAATCAAACTTGTTCTACGGCCAAACTAACCCAAAATTGCTGCCGCTGGTTATTATACATCATTGTTTCTACGCCTACCCGAAAATCTGCAAAAAAAAAATACACCAAACGAGAAGCAATTGCTAGTTATTTTTCCACGCTTGCGGTGGCGTTAGGTTGTGTGTATTGTGCCAATGCATTGCACTGCACACTACTGCTCAACGTCATGCGCTGGCCGATGGATTTGTTCGATACTACTCCCTTGGGCAGAATTGTAAACCGTTTCTCAAAAGATGTGGATACTGTTGATATTGTTTTGCCTTTAAATTGCCGTATAGTCATAATGCAAGCTTTTGAGGTAATCATTACGAGGTAATCGTAGAAATTAGTTCAATTTGAATCACCGATCGTTTGTCATTCAGAGATTATGCAAGCTTTATGTTACGATCATCATTACTGGCTTCCAAAAAAAAAAAAAATTCGAAGGAAGATAAAATCATGTGTTCAGCTACCAGAATTGAGAGTGTATAATAACCATCTTTCTGTTTTGTCTGCGCGCCTCAATGTTACTACCGCCATTATATAGAGTAGTCATAATCTAATAATCTCTATCCACACTATCTTTAGTTATATCTTATCTTGTGGGATCGATAATATTGGCAATTGGTTCCATTTATTGTGCAAAGGAACTTCACCAAACTTTACTAACTACAGTTTTACATTGGCCAATGGACATTTTCGATACAACACCTCTGGGCAGGATTGTTAATCGTTTCTCAAAAGACGTCGATACGGTTGACAATGTTTTGCCAGAGAATTGGCGCGTAGTTCTTAGTCAGGCTTTTTCGGTAACATTATCATTATTTTTATAACACTTTTTTATTCATTAGCACTTAATCACTTTGTATATAGTTCATGTACCATAAATATAAGCAAGGTCTTAAAAATTATTCATTCATTTGCGATCGATTGATATCTTGTGGGATCTCATATTTCATTATCGAGTTTTATACTTTTAATTATTTTTATCGTAATTGATATAGTTAGGATTTTAAATGGAATTAATAAGAAGACCATTTTAAAAGGACAAGGAATGACTCTATAAAATGCAAAATGTCCGTACGTAAAGTTTAGAAATATTGACCCACTTTTCCATTAAAGATCTATTAAAGTATAGATTATTATTACTTTATATATAGTAAAGTATTAAACTATAATATGAAATCAGTGGGTGGGTTAACTTTATGGATCTTTTTAAAGTTGTTGAAGATGTCCTCTTGACATATTTTTGATAAATATCTTTTACAGAGACCATCCCCATCATTATTAATTATGGTCGTTGAATTAAAAATTGTGTAGATCGCCAATCAAAACCGGTGATACTTGTTGTCATTATTGGCATTGCCTCGTTATTTGATTTCGCTTTAGATTTTTTGAAATTATTGTGTTTTTGTAAATAACTTTTGATTTTTTACGGAATCATTGATTTATCTAAAATAATTTGCACCACTAATTTATCAAAATTACTTCTTTAGTCCCTAAACCTAATCGTAGTCTAATTGTCTAATGATATCTATATTTTAGCAACCTTAAAACCGTTTTGATTTTCTATATCAATCGTCGCTTAATTGACAGCATGCAAAATGTGTTCTTTTTAAAGTTTCGTTTTTTTCGTATTGAAAATAAATAAATCGGAGTTTATTGTTGTGTATTTCGTTTGGGATAATTAAAATTTAAAAGTTAAAATTCTATAATTTTTTTTTTGCAAAATAGTAATTGCTCGCTTCGTTTCGGGACTGTGTTTGGCATTCGGATGTTTAAATTGCTCTCGGGAGGTTTTCACAACAATGCTAAAGAAGGTTTTGAGATGGCCCGCCGAGTTATTTGACACTACGCCGCTGGGGCGTATAATTAGTCGTTTCTCTAAAGATATTGATGTATGTGATACGGTATTACCATCGGTCATACAACAATTTCTCTCGACATGTTTTGGGGTAAATGAATTTTGAAATGAAAATGCTTAAGTAACCGTTATTTATGTTTCTAACCCTTGACTATACTGGCGTATTTGGAGGAGCAGTTCACGAAAACTTTGCTCGTCTTTATTTAAAGGAAAGTAATAAATAGGAAATAAGAGTGAAAAATAGAGTTCTTCAAAATTCAATTTTAATCCTTATCTGTTTCGTTTAATTAAATCTTCGTATTGTTTGCTTCCTCCAAATTCGTCATTGCCAGCGTGAAATTATTTCCTCTTATAATTTCCCATTCTCCGAAAATTTTTGCGTCCTAATTAATTATCATTTATTGTATTCTTTATATTTGCCATTACTTGATTTTAAAACATTGAGGATAAAGTTTGAACAAAGAATTATTAATTTTATAATAAATTTAAGAATTAAATAAATTTGTATGTTTTTAGACATTCACGTGAGTCTGACATAGACTTTTTTGAATTCTCCAAAATGAAATAATGTTTTGTACAGAATAAGAATAACGTTCACTAGTAATTAAATTTATTGAAACTAGGTTTCATTTTAATAAGACTAAGGTTTTGTGTTGGGTTTATTTTCATTTTTAATTTTCATTTTTGGTAATTTATTTTAACAACTTATTTTTAATATTTTCGGGATTTTTCCAACATCATGAGAACTGAAAATGGAAGATTCCTACTCGTCAGTTCGAGCTAAAGTTCTTATACGAAGCTCGTATATTTTCTCCAGTGTATATATATTTGAATGAATGCAAACCTTTGCCAATTTTCAGTCTATTTACTTTATGGTTATATTGCTTTTCTTCGCATCTTTCTCTAATCACCAAAGTTGAATTTGTTCTTCTTTATAAGAGGGCCTCGTGACATGAATAACTCTATATCTCTCAGAGTTAGAATAAGATTCTATAAAATATAATGCAATAGCATTCAATTGTTCTTGTTGTTTTTTTAAAAAATACTATAAATTGTAGGATTGTTTTCTTATTTCGCTGTTGTGATTGTGTATTACGGCACGTTTGAAGCTGCCAAACGCTTACACAATGATCTTTTGCATCAGATCATTAGAGGATCGATTAATCGATTTTTCGATATAACACCAATTGGCCGTTTGTTGAATCTGTTTAGTGGCGACATGGAGATCATAGATGAAGCATTACCTGCTACTTTGGATACACTCTTAACGTTTACTTTTATGGTATTTGAGTTCACTCTTACATAAAATATTAAAACATTCTTAAGTTCTAAGAAACGTGTTTTAGCTTAGCTTGAAAAAAATTATTGTCTTAATTTTTGTGTTACTATCATTGTAATTATATCTTGTATTATGATTATTATAATTTCAAAATAACTCTCATTTCATTCTTAAAATTTTAGTGGCAATAAGCCACTATTTTAATACTAATAACTTTATGAAAAAACCATTTCTGATAACTTTACGAAATCACCGCTTAAATATTTATCAAAAGGTATCTGTAATTTCGGGGCCTCATTAACCCTATCAATGGCAACTCTGAACGCATCATTTATACTATTTCGCATTATTTATCAAAACCTCATGCATTGCCCATCAGAATTCTATGATACAACGCCGAAGGGCCGCGTTCTAGATAGATTATCGAATGACATCAATGTGATAGATTTGACAATGCCATTAAATATACGTATGTGGATGTCCACAGCATTTCAGGTATGTTCAGGCTAAACACGCTTAGAGAACACGAATTCGATTTATGCGTTGACTTCAAATGTTCTGTCTTTCCTTTTTCCAGTTGCCCTTCAACTCTTTGACATAGCTTTATTCGTCAAGGTAGTTTCATAGTAGTGTTAAACAGTTGGAAGGCAACGGGAATACGCAAAATGAGAAGACGACACTTGTAGTTAGCGCATTAGTCTCTGATATAAATTCTCATTTGACAAGCAAATATTATTCTCTATTTTTAATGAAGTTTTCCTCTGCTTTTTATATTTATTTTAATATCTATTCATTCATAAAGTTTTATTTGTTAACTGAAATTTAATTCTGTGAAATACAATAATTGAGTTTATTTATGTATTTATATATAATATCGATAATATATATATAAATCATTGTATATACGGTCCAGTTATCTAGAAACCGGTGGAGTTAATTGTAATTTGAAAAGCATAAACAAGTTAGAAAGCATATATTTTGCATCAGGAATCCTGAAGTAATTGAAGATGCCATTGCACTTGAAAGCCGAATTTTGATATACCACCTATAGTTTGCTCTCACAAATACCTCTTTCCATTTAAATCCGGGATAGGCGTAATTTAAGAGGGCTATAATTTTATTCTCTGGAACAGGCATTACAACTAGTACTATTAATATTAATTCTAATAATGTACTTATTTTAAGTTTCGAAACGTCTTGGATTTTCTCGCCTTTTCAGTTGCACTTATACTATATTGCATATCGATACTCGGCAAGACGTTATCCGTGATAGTATCAAACAATTGACAGGCAGCCGGGTAGGCGAGCCCGGATGAAACGAGACAATTCGAACTGTGGAATAAGCTCATAAATATAATAGAAATTGTCAGAGAGTTTCTAGAAAATATGAATATATTCCAAATTAAATGGAATTTAAAAAGCAGACGTATAAATATGGTGTTTGGTAAACATAATAATAATCGTATTATTAATGGACCATTACGAGTTTACACTAATGTTTTCTGAATGTTTTCTGAATTACAGCTGTCACTTTTGTTGAATTGTCATTATTAATTGATAGTTTCTAAATGACTATTGGAAAAATATAGCTCTGCTTAAAAATAATGTTATCAGGTCAATTGGGATTGATACATTTTCTTATATAAGATTATTTTGGTTTATTTAATTTTGTTATAATTATTTAATACTATTATTTTAGAGAACTTGAGTTGACTTCACATTTTATTACACCTTCTTATTGCTTGATTATATTTTCAAAATATCTGTCTCTTCTACAGAAGTATTTTTTACTAACTGAAATTGCAAGCAACGTAATTAACTGCATGCCTTGTGAATTTAAGCAATATTAGTAATTTTATTTTTTCTAGTGCGAAATTAATTGCAATCATCTTCATACTTTTAATGATCGTATCATCTTCGTACTTTTAATGATTGAGTTCAAAATTGAATAGCGACTAATCCTTTCACAATTAAAAGCATCAGTGATTAATAAATTGCCTTCTTAAAAGTAAAAAAAAACTACTTTCTTAATTCGTCAGGCCATTATTAAGTCATTATTATTATTAAGCTCACCTGACAAATTTAGTTTGTTTTTACGAAATATATCGTGTAATAACTGTGAGCTTGTCATCAACGGATTTTTCCCGTAAATTGTTTGCAGCTGTTTTTTCATTTGCGGTGGACTTGGCACCTGCTTTTGGGGCCTTACGCGCCGCTAAAATATTGCATTATCAGCTGCTGGCAAGAATGCTTCGAAGCCCAATGAGATTTTTCGATACAACGCCAGTCGGTCGGATTCTTTCAAGATTTTCGAAAGATGTCGAAGCAACCGATCAGAAATTGCCACAAGTTATTAATGATTGCCTTTATTGTGCATTTGAGGTAATAATTTTTTATTGAATTATTTTTTATAAATAAGTCGTTAGTACTGTTTGAAGGTATTTGCACGCTACATCGAAATTGCTTATTGTTTAAAACTGTTGGCCTCACCAATTAACGTTGTTTAACGATTAATATTGTTATCATTTAAATATTAACAACGTTTGACCTTTAATTCGAGGAATCCGATTGGTGACACGCCTTGACTTAGCGAACTATTGATTTATTGTTCTATAATATAGTTATTATCTTACAAATATTTGGTTTAGACTTCTCTCTTATTGAAAAATTCTGGCAAATTTGTCTCGCTTATCGACAAATTCGAACTTAGCTGCCGATGACAACAATTAATTTCAAGAACTCAATTAATTGTTCGTTAAAATCTCTTTTATTTTCGATTTAAAGTATTTATTCAAAGCTTCGAATCGTCTCGTCTCGTCTTTCCGGTTGTCCTTCAACTGTTTGGTACTACCATATGTGACGTCTTGCCGAGTTTCGATATGTCAAATAGCAGAAAGATAACTGGAAAGACGAGACGAGACTAGACGGTGCGAAATGTTGCGACGAAGTATTGGTTGTTATGTGTAATTCTCTTATATGGATGGAAGATGTTATATGTGATTATATTATAGAAAATATTCGATATACAATTATTTATTTAAAATTTAAATAAAATGGATAGAAGGATATAATGTACGAGATGTGTTCAAAAAGTTTTGCAAATTTCGTGTTTTTTCAAAGATTATTTATTTGTTCATAAATATATATTTTTACTCAAAGTGATCCCCATTGGATGCGTTATATATTATATATTATACTCGTCTATAAAAAAAGAAGAAAAGAAAAGACTACGTCTTTTCGAAGCAGTTCAAAAAATCTCGTTTAGCGATCTTGTTCAGCTCCGATGTCTTTTTTATGTCCTCAATTGTAGCATACCTTCGTTCTTTTATGTCTTTCAATTCAATTTTATTATTTGAAAAGTTTCCGGAATAAGAAAAGGGACATATCTAGAGAATAAGGGGACATATCTAGAGAATACGCAAAAATCGAGCACCAGCCAAGATATGTCCAAGTAAGATAGCTCTCAAAATTTAACTGAAGATTCAAAATATCTCATCTGGCCGGGGCAATTGGCACTACGCTGTAAAAAACTGAAAATCGATTACATGCAATCCGCGGACAAAAATTCGCAATACTTTTTGAACGTCTCGTATATTTGTAAAATTCAATATATTATTACTTTGTTTTTTAATTTTTTATAATTTCTGGTATGTTTTCTACTGGGTTTAATTTTGAATGTATTAGGTATTACTTATTTATTCATACTCTAAATATAAATAAGGAAATGAAAACAATGCAGAATTGTTTACCAAAAATGGCAACCGATAATTTTTGGTTTAACTGCGTTTGAACGCGTGAAAATATTTAATTACATACACACATTTATAATACACATTTATATTATTAATAATCTTTTTTACCTTTATTACATCTGTTTCATAATAATTCCTTTCAAAACTTCTTACTTTTGCATTATTTTTCATGGCAAATTAAAAAATCTTTTAAAAACTCATTTGAGTAAATCAAGTCATGGCATTTGTAAATTCATTTTATATATTTACCATAATTTTATATATTTATTATAGGATTTTTCAAGTTTTCTTTACTGAATTTAATTTTTCTGATTTAACTTTTTTTGTTTATAATACTTTTTCTTAATATTGAAAATATTTTAGAATTGTTCAGTAATTAATAATTTATCTTTTTAATTTTGTTTTGCCGTTTAATTAAATTTTCTTTCTAAGGTTTTAGCAACGATTGTCGTTATTAGTTTATCAACCCCGATATTCCTTGCTGCGATCGTGCCCATTGCCTGCCTTTACTACTTTGCCCAACGATTTTATGTGGCCACTTCTCGCCAATTAATGCGTTTGGAATCAGTTTCCCGTTCTCCTATCTACTCGCACTTTGGTGAAACCATCACTGGTGTATCGACTATACGCGCCTATTCCGTAGAGGAGAGGTAAGAAATGTCATTAGTATGAAATTCTGAAATTTAATATATTGTTTTCTTTTAGATTTATTGAAGAATCGGACGAAAAAGTTGATAAGAATCAGGTTTGCAAATATCCTTCGCTAATAGCCAATCGTTGGCTGGCTATACGTCTTGAGATGGTCGGTAATTTAATCATACTTTTTGCTTCGCTCTTCGCCGTCCTTGGAGGACAAACTAATCCAGGATTGGTAGGTCTGTCTGTTAGCTATGCTCTACAGGTCACGCAAACACTGAATTGGTTGGTGCGTATGTCATCCGATATTGAAACCAATATTGTGGCTGTGGAGCGTATCAAGGAATATGGAGAAACAAAACAGGAAGCAGCGTGGGAGGTTGAGAACAATAAAGTGGGACCTAATTGGCCAGAAGATGGACGTGTCGTCTTTGAAAATTTTAGAGTACGTTACAGAGAAGGCTTGGATTTAGTGCTTAAAGGTATCAGTTTTGCCATAGAGGGTGGTGAAAAGGTTGGCATTGTTGGACGTACAGGTGCCGGAAAATCCAGTCTGACGCTATCGCTGTTTAGGTGGGGTTACCACAAGCCGTAAAACGTAAAAAAATTATGATTTAATTAAAATTTGAACTATTTCTTACATCTAGGATTATCGAATCAGCCGGCGGTAGAATTTTAATTGATGATATTAACATCGCTACAATAGGTCTTCATTTATTGCGTTCGCGTTTGACAATCATTCCTCAGGATCCAGTGCTTTTTTCCGGGTCACTACGTATTAATTTAGATCCCTTCGATACAAAAACCGACGATGAGATCTGGAAAGCCCTGGAATTGTCACACTTAAAGGATTTCGTGAAATCATTGCCAGCAGGACTTAATCACGAGATTAGTGAGGGTGGCGAGAATTTGTCAGTTGGCCAGCGACAATTAGTTTGCTTGGCGCGTGCGCTATTGCGTAAAACAAAAGTTTTAATTTTAGATGAAGCAACCGCCGCAGTTGATTTGGAAACTGATGACTTAATCCAGGTAAGACAATTTTGTGGGTCGAGATGAATTTTATAAATAAATATGAACAATATTTGTTTTGTTTTTTATAGAATACGATTCGTAGCGAATTTAAAGAATGTACCATACTGACTATTGCTCATCGTTTGAATACCATCATGGATTCAGATAGAGTTATCGTCCTCGATAAGGGTGAAATCATTGAATATGCATCGCCAAATGAGCTACTGAACAATCCTCAGTCAGCATTCTATAGTATGGCAAAGGACGCGAATTTAGTGTAATTAAAAACACACAAACATATTTTACAAAAGCAATCACAACAAACACGGATACGTTGCCACAAACAATCATCTAAAAATCAGTAGCAAATATCTTAACGTCATTGTTTTATAAAAGTTTTCTTCAGTTATTCCAGTACTTAACGTTATAAGGTTTAAGCATAAAATTTGATTTATCGCTAATAGTGAATCCTTTAAACTGTATCGCACAGCCAACCACTTGACCACTTTTTAATAATTTTTAGTGAGGCTTTTAATACCGAAATCGAAATTTCCGTCTCTAGTACTGCCTCATTAAACTTCAGCTATAAGATAAAATTTACAAGTCAATCTAGGGCTTAAACTCACTTCGTCATTTTTCTATTACTTATCGCCAAATGTGATTAATCTACTTAAGAGCAATCATTTATATTAGTACTTACGTAGTTAACGTCATTTTTAGATGACACTGAAAAGTTGCTGGCTTAAATTTATTTAATTGTAGTTGATTTAATTGCAGTTGAATTAATTGTACTTATTATTTTTTCTACTTTTTCACTTTTTAAAGAAAGCAACGAAGCAGCGCCGTTTATTGATAATTAAACAGTATAATTTTAAAAATGTTTATTCAGAATTTTGTACATACAATTTCGAAAGTTGAAGGAGTTTTTAATGCCTAATTACGTTTTGGTGTAACCGCTGATATGCGTATAAATATCTATATATTTACATATATATATGTGTTTATATACATTTTTCTTCTTATTACTTTTAAGTACATTATTACCTAAAGTCGTATTGTATATTTTGTTGCAATTGCCAAGAAAGGGAGAAATGGTAACAATAGTTCTTAATATATTTGGCTTTAATTAAAGATTTAACAGAAATTGAACTTGAACAACGTTTTGAAATGCGTAGCGGTGCGCAAAAGAAAAAGTAGATTTGAAGATGGCCCACGAAACACTTCAGTTTGGGAATCCTTGTAATGGATGAACTGGTATTTACCAGTGAAAAATATAGTATACTACGATTTGAAACTGCCTTATGAAACAAATTGTATTTCCTATCAACGAACGCAGGTTTTTTGTATTACTTATTTTTAAGAATTTGAGTTTATTGATAACAATAAATATCTCTTCTGGAATAAATGAACATGTTTTGATATTAATTTTGTCCTTACAGATTTTGTTTGAAATGATACACAACCACCGCTAAACTTGAACAATAACGAAATGTTGGTCTGAGAAGTCTTTAGAAATGTCATTGCTAAATGCGTATTATAATTTGTCTAAACTTAATGAGAAATGAAATGAACTCAGTGAGAAATTATAAATTTTTATTTTATAACCGAAAAAGTTTTATTTATACGTTCAAGCAACAGTGGTCAAGCAAGAAACAGGTGTATAAAATGAAGAAATAGGAAATAGATGCGGAAGAAATTAGAGCATCCGGCAGGAAATATAATTTTAATTCGCTTTTTCATACACAAAAAATATGCATAAAAATATTTCTTATGCACGCCTAAAAATGATATGAAAGAATGCATTTTTGATGTGTCTAATTAAAAACTAATCTAAAAGTCGATAATTTCCTCCAATAACTAATTTCTATTAATTGGTCTTTATCATATGCCTAAAATAATGACATTTATAATTATTGTGGTAACCCTGATATATATACCCATGCCGGCATATCGGGATAAGTATATCAGCCACATGCATCCGGTTATTTAGTTTTTGGTCGACAGGTATTCAGCGTTCACTTATATGAAATTTGATTTGAATTTTATTACGTTGATTAATTACGTATTAGCAGATCATGAAGTCGTACAAATTAAACAATTACAAATTTAAACAAAGTAACTACAAGGAAATGAAATAAGCCTTAAATGACCAATGCTTTTTAAATAAATCATTGAAGATGTAAACGAAATAATATAATTTTTATAAAAATGAAGTTCAATTCATTAGCAATTGGGCAACAATGTTGTTATCATCCGCATTAGAAGTTGCTGACATATCTGGTCCACTCTCCAAAAACTCTCGCAATTCAGTTTCTAAATCCGCGCCGCTGGTTGTGCCAACGTCATCTTCGTCAAGGTCCATTGGTATGGATGGATTACTATTCATAGGGTTCGAGTTTCCAGTTTCACTACCGGCAGGATTTCTAGAGTTCTGTGCTGTTCGAGCACCTGGCAGCATATGTAATTGTGGCATTGTCACCGGTTGCTGCAGAATTTCAGGTAAGACAATTTCTTGTGATTGTGGCACAGGTGGCGGTAGACCAACTACGACAAACATCCGTATAATACGATTTGGCTCAAATATAATTCTTCCTACTTACCATAAGACATTCCCATTGCTCTTCGTACACTATAAGGATCCGCAATAGCTGACGGTGGCAACTTTTTTGCGAGATCTGTTAACTGTTGCGTTATCTGATTGGCCAAATGTGTTTCCTCCTTCCCTGGCTGAGGTATTTGGGCTAAATGAGGTGGAAGTGATTGTGATAAGCGGTCGCTCTGTGTTGAGCGTAGTTTTTCAATTAAATTTAAATTGTTGCTCAAGTGCTCCTGCAAACGACGTGTCAGTTCGAAGTTTTTCATTTCTGCTTCGATGTCATCGAGAAAGCTCACGTCGATACCAATGTCGTGCAATGAACGCAAGCGATTAAAGTCTATTCTTGTATTCTTGTATTTTTCGTATTCTTGCTCAATCTGTTCACGTGTCTCTGAGGACTCTCCCGAATAGATGACAGGCGGAATTGCACCTGCATCTCTGTAGAAACATTTAGCCACTTCTGCCTGCTCATAGTTTTGACATTGCATGTCATAGAGATCACTCATTGCTTTACTGTGTTCACCATTAGTAAGAACATCGAGTAGACCGTTAGCCAAAATTGTTGCATAGCTGGAGTCCTTGGCGAACTGAAGGATACTTTCGGCGTATTCTGTACTAGTGGCATCACCTGCAATGATTAGATTAGATTAGGGTTTGAATTATTTTGCCTTATTTTATGTTTAATGCTTGTGTATATTTACCATAAGTGGCTAACACTAATTGGGTTTCTTCCAAGCTTAAATTTGAAAATCGTGAATCAAATACCGGAGCAAAAGTTGCAAAAGCACCGTAATTTAATGGCCGGATTAATTTTGCTTCATTTCGCGTATCCTCATGCGGATTTTGCAGCTGACCCGTGCCTGCCTTTAATTTTCCAACTAAATCACCAATAGACACTACTTTTTCAGGACCCTCGTTTTCATCTTTAATTAGTAAATTTAGTGACGTAGTGCCGTCACGATTTTGCCGCAGAAAGCCCAAATTGTGTAGGCGTTCTTTGTGCGATAGACGTTTTTTAGCGGTATATGCTGCACCTTGTACCTGAGCTAAGATCTCTTCTGGTGTCAATTCATCCACGTAAGGCTCGAAACGTGATTTCGGAGCATTTTCCAAACGCAAGTTTCGACGTTTTTCGTCCTCATCTAACGTAGCCATTGAAGGCTCATCTCCGCCAGTAGATGCCCCCTCATCGGCTGAATCAATCATACTGTGATTGTCGTATTGGAAGTCACTCTGAGGTAAATCAAAACCTAATTCTTTAGCGCTTAGTTCACGTAAATAACCCGAAATAGGTTTCAAGCTGCGAATAAGATTTTCTGGTTGAAGATATTTGCTGCCAATTTGTAGTAACCGTTTGGCTGCTTTGTTGTATACAGTGTCTACGTGATTATAACGAATGGCATTCTCGCACATGAGCTTGAAGTCATCAGTGAATTCAATGAGTGTTGAATATTCGCTGTCCTCAATTTTCTGGCGTATTGTTGAGAAATCCATTGGTTTTGATATAATTGAGGAGTAACCGGGTGCTATATCATCGGTAACCGGCCATGCAAAGAATTGATGGGGATCACGTTTCTCCAAAAACCTCAGCATGTGTTCCAGAAGTTTATTGAGCGGAGACTTCTGTTGCTTAAGTTTTAGCACGCAAGTGCGTGGCTCACGACCTGACTCACTTGATGAGCTCGGAGTCTTAGGGGCTTCTAATTGCCTTGGCGTAAGCGCGTTATTGCTGTTACCACCTGGCGTTGAAGCAGCGGTAGAAGGAGACATAGGCAGTGGGAGCTGTAAACAATTTTGATTACTTTCTTCCATTCTATTGGATTAGTTTGGTTTGATTACCTCGGTAGTTACTTTTATTGGGCTTGTAGACGTGGCATTTGAAACAGGCTGTTCCGATAGAAAAGCCGGTGATGAGGCGAGTAAAATTTCATCGGGTGTAAGAGGAACAATCGGTTTGGAAACCGGATGACAAGACGGACTGTTTTCTGTGGTAATACCCGTAAAGAAGAGAATGTTCTCGGGAAGAGGTTGCGAACTCTCATCGATGAAACTGAAAGCATCGTGACTAGAATCACCTTCAGCAACCACGGGCGGCAATATCGGAATATTATTCTTAGGACTGCCTGGAAGTCCTACCGTTGATTGTTCCGTCTCCGGCAACTGTTGTTGTTTTTGATCCACTTGTGGCTTCGATTCATTTATGTGTTCTGGTTGGCGATTCTGTTCGTCTTGTCGTTGATTTCGATGACGTTTATCTCTACGATGTTTGTGCTTCTTCTCGCGATCCTTCTTTTTCTTCTTTTTCTTTGATTTCTTACGGCGCTGCCCACGATTTTCAGAACAATGTTGTTCTTCTTCGTGAAAATCACTACTAGGCGCTGCCGCCATCATGGCTTCAATAGCTGTTGGAGGTCCACCACTATTGGCAGCGGCAAAACTCGTAGACGTCGCGCGAGCCGGGGAATCAGAATTGCCGTATTCCGGCGTCGAACTGGAGCCCACTTTCAAAATCAGTTTTAAGCCGCGTTGAAGCTGTGCCGGATCCATACTATTACTGTACTCTGAACGGAGGGGGAGAAATTTCGATTAGGATTTTATTGGTTCTCAATTGGATACTCATCGGCGCAGGTCATTATATTAGTTTGAAAAATTAAAAAAAACAACAAATAACATTCGGTCTGCAAATTACATGAGTGGACTGGACTGGAGTGGATTGGAGGATTGTGCTGTTTTTTTATTATTTTACCTTCATATCTTTCCCGCCGTTCCGATTTTCGCTTCTTATGTTTCTTTGATGAGCCCATTTTACCAAAATAAGTTTACTTCTTAACTTCGATTTCCTTTTTTCAGGTTCAAAGAAATTTAATTTAAAAAAAGAATTAAAGATTTTCCAACGCCGCCTAGAGGCACCGTACTAAATAAAACAATTGAGAAACAATTTGACAGTTCACAATATTGTTTTTTACTGGACTGCTTTGTTTTCCCTTTAGGGAGAGATAGCTGGTGAGTGCCATATGGATGTCATAAAACGAAACTCTCTTTCAAAGCTTGCAATAAGCAAATGCTGATTTTCATTGAGAGAGGAGAGGGTTAAAAATAGAAGGTGGCGTTGTACTAATTTTTTACTTTTGAGTGTAATTCCAGAGGTGGGGTATAATTGGGCGCACTGTATAGAATCAAACCTTAATTTTATTCTAAAATATAGACAATTATCTGATTTTTTAAAAAACATCCTGTTCATCTTATACTTATATTTCAATCTGCTTAAAGTTGAAAGGATGTTTTTATAGATTACATCAAAATAAATAGGAATAAGAATGGAACATCGTTACCGCCGCACAATTTCGCCCTTTTTTGACGTTTTTTGTTGTTGTCGTTCTTGTAAACAAAAACAACAAGAAATTTTTTTTCGCTCTCGCTTAATTTCCGAGAAAAATGTCCTTGAACTTGAAAATCCTTTAGGCTATATCTCGTAAACTGGTAGGTAATAATAATGTCTTTCATTTGTGTAATTAAATTTTTTTCGAAAAACGTGTATTTTTCAAGAAAATTAAACATTTACATTTTTAGTACTTTTTTCCCCGTGTTTATTAATTTTTTCGTTTCTAAAATGTATAATTAACCCCCATAAAATTGTCAATATTTAAAAATAAAGGCTTCCCAGCTTTCTGCGTATATTTTTTTCATTAAAATCAATGCAGTAATTAAATTAAAATAATGCATTTTAAAGCTCAAAACTACTTATGTATATGTTCTTAGTTATTAAAAATTTATTATTATTAAAAATTATTAAAAATTTATTAAAAATTATTAAAAAAAATTATTAAAAAAACTTATTAAAAATTTTTTGTTATTTAGTGTTAATTGGACCACATTAAGCCCATGAAGTCGTATAAAAATTATTGGAGAGTTTGTGCGGAGGTAAAGTTAAGCCATAAAAATTTCTTAAGAAGATGTATAAGGTTTATCCACATTTATTAATTTTACCAGCTGTATTAAATCGTTGTCTTATAACTGCAATGCAACCTTTGTCGGCTTTAGTCAATTTTTCGAAAGACCACATTTATCTGGTGACTTGTTGTCTGACAAAAAATCTGAAATTTTGACGAAGATTTTTATGTTCGCATAATCTCTAAATAAAATTTTTTAAAAAATTAGAAATTTTTCTTTCGACTATACAGTTTGTAATGCATGCCGTCAAAATTTTAAGTTAATTAGAATAAAATTATTAGTTTTAAACAAGACTAAAAATATTAAAAAAAATCGGAAAATTAATGGCTCAAAATCGGTTAAATCTCCCAAGCATGGTGAACAGACATATCGGTAGTAACACAGCCAAACCTGAAACATTCTTCGAACCACTCGTAATAGCAGGTGCAAGTGGTAGCCAGGATCACACAGATAGACACAAAGAGAAAACGGACATAGAGCCTTCACTAAATAGTATAGTGGCCATGGTGCATAAGGATCTGAACGGTGTGTCAATGAGTCAATGATATTACAATATTGAAATTTTATTGAAAATATTTCATATTTTAGAAGTTAAAATAGCAAAGGCGAGGCGCACCTCGCCAGATGTTACCGCTTACGCACCTTCAACACCTCAGAATCCCGTCACTAATCCGAGACAAATCTCATATAATCTGAATACAACCGAATTCTTCGCACGACGCGATACGAACTTCAAACCTGATTTCCCCAACAATTCGATTCCACAAATCAAGGCGAAGTTGCAAGGAAAGCAACAGCAAACTTTACGACGCGGCATTATTTCACCCGATGACACTAACAATTTCGATAATCAAAAACGCTTACAGGAAGTATTGCGTCAAAGGCATATTCTGGAGGAAATCCTAGATGAGCATGAAAAGATTCAGCGCGATCGGAACTCAATTACGCGAGAGATACGAACGATGAAGGAGTATTTGAGTGAAATACGCTGCAAATTGGACACATCGCTGAAAAAGCTCGGTGCACAGAAAACTATGATGGATCAAACTGCAAAAGCGGCTAAAGCATCAAGTACGCGTCACACGAAGGCTGGAGGAGCGACGAACGGTCGGAAAACTCCCGCTCGTAAATTTGTCGTCTAAGATTAAGTTCAGTCTGTTTTGGAGATTGTTGTGAAAATTACGATGACAAATACAGTGTCCGAACACTGATTTGGAGTCTTGAATCGCTATTGATCAGTGATACTCATTCAAGGATTTATTCAGGAGAAATTTCCGAAATTTTTTATGAAGCGAAATCGAATTGAAACACATTTAAGAAATAGCAAAAATCCGAAAAAACTGTTAATAAAACGAATACGATTGGAATTTTAAAACATCTTTAGAAAAATCATAAATTTATTTCATTTATTTCGGAAACAGAATTAATTTGTTTTGTTTATTAATCAATTGTAAGCGCTCCGTTTCTAACTGGTGTCACCATCTTTGCGATCCAATTGAGCGTAACCAATTCCTATGGGTGTTTCATATGGATTGCTTATGATTGCATCGACCTTGGGCTCAATTGGAGGAAATTTTGAAAAATCGTAAGGAAAATTTTTATAATTTGGCAGAGTTATGGATACACTTTTAATCTGTAAGAGTTAATAATTAAAAATTTTAAAAATGATTTGTTTATGAACCTTCGAACCTCTGGCATTGCGTCGAGTATGGCGCGCTCTGCAGCATAAGTCACGTACTGAACGCTAGTTGTGATCACGCCCCTCTCTGGGTCCCCGGCAAAAGACTTTAAAATGAGATCACGTACGCGGTACCAGTGCTCGGCAAAATCGATATTGTTGATACGCCCATATTGCCAGCGCGCATTTATTTCGGTGCAAAGTATGCGATCCGGCCGATCGCCTTCGGTTGCGAGTGCACTTTTTAAATATCCCGTGAATGGTGCTTGGGCTGTTTTAAGAATTCGCAAACCAGAAATGCCGCCGATTAGAAGCACATCGTTAGCAACATCTATAATTAGGAAATAGTATTAAATGGAAGAGGATGAAAGTTGTCTCTCGAGTCATCGAGCCATTTGCCACCTTTTGCTACTTTATCATCCTTTTTGCGCACAATTTCACAGAAACGCTTGCAATTGTTATCTTTCATAAAGGCGTGGTTATGAGGCCTGCTCTTGTAGAAACTATCTCCTTCCAGTGTTTCTCCCAAACGCGTCCAACCTATTTCTTCTACGGAAACATTAGAGGCCATCACTTGATCGTAAGTTCTAAGAAAGTATTCGGAGAGGGAGAGAGCAAACTCTTCCGGTGTGGTCAGGCCATGCTTCTTAGCATGTATATAAATGCAGCTCTCTTGTTCATCACTACCGACCACATCTGAGTTATCAGCTAAAATTTCGACGTGCGTGAATTTAGAAGCGATTTGTTTTTAATAGATTTCTGATCGACTTTACCATCATAATATTCTTTGTGTGAACGTAGACGTAAATGTGTATTCACTTTAAACTCTCTGATCGAATGTACAGGTCCATCCTTCTTTAATTGAAACACGTGGACGCCTTGCTTTCCATAGCCGTAGTCAGCCAAACTGTAGGCCGGCGCTGAAGGATCGGCGGTCGCAGCAGATTGGTCGGGATGAGAATTGAATAGACTGCGCGTAAACATTTTTAATGCATGACTTTCGTCAGTCATCTGAGGAGACTGCATCATTAAAACAATTCTTTATATCATCATGTATTCGCAAGATAATTTCTCTTATCCAGTGGAATGTGTATTATTATCGTGTGATAACAAATATCCACACCCAGATAAAGAGATTATTAAAATCAGAAGCGCAGACACGGAATGTCAGACCAAGGGGAAATCGGCTACACAGAAAACCGATATTAAAAATTAGTGAAAATATAAGAGAAACGTACACGTATATTTTTCTTATATTTTTGAATAAATTTAACCCAATAATTATTGATACATGACAAAGTATATAATTAAAAAAATATAACACCCATTCATAGGAAAGGGTTTATATTTATGATTATGTATAAAGCTATTATACATATATTTATAATATATATACATGTATTTAGGATTATGTATAAAGCTAACATGGACCATCCGTCGCTTTAAAATAACAAAGGAGGAAGTGGTGTCTTCGGGATTCAATATTGTCTATGTGGCGCTACACCACTGGTAATATCAATCTACATTATGAATCACTGTCACGACCCACGTATGAGGTTGACAGAAGGACAGGATTATTATAAACGTATGATTATATATTTCTTCATTTTAATCATATTCACCTTCTAATTTTATCTTATTTTTAATAAAAAGAAGACAAACATATCCCAAGATTGTGCTTGTTTTATTATATGGAATTAATTAATTTATGTAATAATATATTGCCTTATATATGGAAATATTATACGAGAGAAGATCAATAAATGCCATTATAGGTCTTTAGGGATTAGAAAATGGAATAATAGAAAATTGTAGGAAATTTTCTTATACTAAAACCCCAAGAAATATTCTTGAATTTGAGTCGATCACATAGATCTAATTTATCTAATCATATCAATAAAATATAATCGAAATAATTTGGCAGCAGAAATTAAATCCTAAAATCAAATTCATGTCAATTCGTTCCAGAATTACGAAAAATAAAGAATTTTTATGTTTGTTCAAGAAAATAATATTTGGATGAATTTATTATATACTTTTAATAATTCATATAAAGGCAAAAATTTTTATTGGAAACCCTTTTTTATGATAAATAATGAATAACGGTTTAAAATATTTTTTGCTTCTAATACTTTTCTGACTTAGCTGAACTTGAGTGTTGGTAGTGTTTTGTTTTTGGATTTTCTGCTTGAATGGATGCCTTTCAGGAAATAATTTCTGTAAAAGTGATTTGTATTTATATATTTTTTCCATAATCGTCGCCATTTCTTGATGTGTCTCGTCCTCTTGAAAATATAATCAATAAATATATATTACTTATTTATAAAGTTTAATAAATAATTGTGATGAATGCAATAACAATTTTTAAGGTGATTATTCTTGCATTAACAATAACTGCAAATGGCATAACAGCAACAACAACAACAGCAGCACCAACAAGTGTAAGACACTTATAGTTTAAAAACTTATAATTGAAATTTTTGGAATATTTCTGATATAAAACTAATTTCTTAAAGAGTCTTCATACGGAAACAATTAGTGCACAAATTTCTCCCCTGTATCTGAATTGTTACGACGATGGTAAAAACTCGACTGGGCCGTCGGAAGATTCTGGTTTACGTTTTCGTACACCCGTTTTTGATACAATTATTCATCACCATAGAGGCCAAGGATTACATATTCTAAAAGAGCCACGAAAGCAATGGCTATTCCTATTGAACGGTCCCGAGTTGTATCGTATAGACGTAGTTGGAGAGCAAACTATATTTGTACTAGTGGGCTTATTGGATGACGGCATGTGGAAGGCGGCACACGTTGGTGCTGAGGTGGGTAAATTAGGCGCGCATAAGAAGTGATATCTACTAGGAAAGACTCTTCAGTTAGTGTCATAATCTTATACATTTTTATAGATTATATCTTGGCATGATTACTACATTTTGGTGGTAGCGTTTGAGAAGAATCTTATTATATATCAAATGGAAGATGATATAATATCCTCTGTCGCTGTTGTTGCGAACCAAATAAATGAGCCCACGCGGAACGTGCCCACTTTCCCGACAATTCAGCAATCGGCGATACCAAAGACATACAAAAAGATACTCCTTTTCACGCCCATTGTAAAGGAATTAATGCTCATTTTGGCAATGACGGATGATGAGACAAATCAAGGACGCTTAAAGTGAGTAAAATAGATTTATAATGCCTTACATAGGCTAGTAAATATTATGTATACATCGTTGCCTTAGAACTTTCAAGTGGACTCACACATACTTTACTGCAATCGAGGAGCTTTCGGTGCCCGGTGTCGAAATTCTAAGTCAACAGGAAAACTTCTTTATAGCTGGTCGAACGACTAAAGATGGAAATGTTAGTTATGACACCCCTTTCTATTTAAGTGACTTAATGAATAAAGCTGGTTTTGTTTTTGCTTTGTTTAGACCACGATTAATGTTTATAAGATAGAAAGGCACTTTATGAATCTTACTTTTGTTCAAACTCTTAACGTCAATTCACGTACGCCTCACTTTTTCTTTTATCGTGAGAGAAATTCCATTATTGCTTGTACCGACGATGAAAGTAGTTGTAAAATTTTTCGAATGTACGATGATCGTTATAAGTTTCATAGAGATAGCACCAGTCGGAGGCTTGTCTTTAGCAAATTTATTGTCGGTCGTAAATACGAGGTGGCCGAGCGTGGAAATAGTATTACGGTGGTTCCGAATGCGAAAGTCAATTGTAATTCGAGCTTTACTTCGACCTATCGAGATGTTAGTGATATTGCAATACATATAAATCAGAATGGTGAGATGTATGTGATGTTGATTTATGTGAGAGGCGCTAAAACGGTATTGCGTGCGGTAGAGGTTGAAGACATAAGCGGAGAAACTTTAGGCAAAGGGAATCAGGATGATCCGGAACGTAAGTTTGTTTGTTTATTTCGTTTAAGAAGAACGCCTTCAGTTATTTTTATATCACATTATTTATATAGAAATCGATCCCCAGACAAGAAAGAGACACATTTTTGAATATACTGTCGGTCAATTACGCAGCGTATTGTTGAAACGTAATGCGGCGATGGTATTATTTCGTCGAATACCAAAATGGAAGAGGTTTTCCGTACAAAATCCGATAACGATCAGAGAAGGAAAGATCGATGTGGTGAATATAGTCGGTAGTAATTTGCGCAGCCCGGTTCAATTGGTGAATCGTATCTCACAATTAGCAAAACGTCACAGAAGCCAGTGGCGCCAACGGCGATCGGTAAACAACGGCAATAAGAGTTCGACAGTCTCTGAAAAAACACTGTTGAGATCAAAACGCCTAAAGGTGGATAATTTAATTTATCCCCGAAATATTCCAGAAGGTTGGCTAAATCAGGAAAAAATATATCTTTTGATCTGATTCCTCTGAATAATTTTTTACTTTTGTTTTTATTTCTCAGATTTCCATTTGGAGTCTGCTGCAAAACCTAAACCGATTTTAACCATACGTCAGCCTCTGACGACAAAGTCGTTAAATACTTCAGAATTATTAACACCTCAAAAGTTTCGAGCGATACGACAGTCATCTTTAGGTTTGTTCGATTTTGCAGGAGATCCGATCGTAACAACGGGACACCTAAATGTGCGCACCATCAACAACGTCCCGTGGTCGGAATTCTATGAATCCGTATTTCTCAAGAATCGTGACGAGGCTATAGAAGGCCGTCTTGTGATGCAGGCTGAAAGCAGTGTGAATGAATTGGAAGTGTCCACGGTGAACGGTTTGGCCGTAAACACTCTTTTCAATTTAGTTCAGCCTCAGATAATTGTCTCTAATATACTTTTCGCTGGGCTCAAATTGTCAAATTTACAGGCTGATTTAATAAACGGTCTCGATTTTGCTAACGATATCGTTTTTAGTGGGACTAATGTAACAATAAATAGTAAGCTTTCATCGATAGATTCATTCTATGCAACTTATTCCAAACGTTACCTTCGCGTCTTGTCTCGTCCTTTTATCCAGTCGCTTTTAAACTGATTGCCTTAGCCACACTCGGTAAGTCATTGCTCACAGTAGTGTCAAACAGTTGAAGAGAAACTGGAAAATGTGAAACAAGACGAGAAGGTGATTCTTGGGATAAGCGCCTTAAATACCGTGTAATTTCCTTCGCAGCTCCTGTAATTATGCATAATTTGAGCATTTCCGATGATGCTTATTTGGTGAAACGATCCTCAAATTTCAAACGTTCCTCAACGGGTGGAGTTCCACAGCAGTACTACGTTGGAAAAGTTGTTGTAAAAGGAACGGTATCTGTGCGCAACCTATTTCAGGAAGATGCTGGTAGGATTCTTGTTGATGGGCAACCCATAGCAATAAATGATTTAGGCAAAATTTATTTGCTTAATCGAACTGAACAGGTCGGTATATTGTCGCTCCGGAATTAGGTACCGATATGAACAGATTCAGCTATATACCATTGACATTACTTCCTTTGCAGGCATTTAACACACCGATTGAAATCGGACGCTCTCGCGTTAGGGCCCCCCATTTACACACCTCATTCTTGAACGGTCACCCAACAGAAAACCATCTCCTGAATAAGGCCGAACAAGAGACATTGCCTGTATCTTTGATATTTATGTCGGCACATATTGACCTTGATTTGATTAATAATGAATACCGATCACATTTGGCAAATTTAAGTGAAAATGTTGTGCGTCGGGGCGATGCGGTTAACATTACAGGACTGAAGGTCTTTCAAGCGCCAATTGTTGTTGATAATTTAGTAGCTAATCATTTGAATGGAATACCGGTGAGTGACTTAGTTTTGAAGTCCGATTTAAGAGACAGTCTCCGTTTAACCGGTCGTAAATACTTTGAGCAAATAAAGGTCTCCGGTGTTGTCCGTGTGGTGGAAGATCTGAAAGCGAATGTCTTGAATGGTTTCTCGTTAAATGAGTTGCTCAATCGAAATTATTATTTGGATAAGCTCTTGTTACGTCACCACTTGCTTAGCACAAATCTTGTCTTTCACGCTTTGAACGGAATTTCGTTTGAACAAGCTTTTATGAATCTCGAGCTGGACTCGGATCGAAGTTTAATAATGCGTAAGAATCTCATTATTGAGGGCAATGTCCGGTTTACTGGGGATCTCCATGTGGATACCGTGAACGGATTGAACTGGACGGAATATCGAGAAAGCCTTGTGCACCAAAATGAGCGCGTCACAATAGATGGAGTTAAAAATTTCGCTCGGGAGCTGGTTGTCACTGAAGAGTTACGTACAAGAATGATAAATAATCTTGATGTTGTAGAAATTTTTAGTAATATCCTTTCAAAGACGCGTCCTCAAGTGATAACTGGTTCCTATCGATTCGGCGAGTTACAAGTAAAAAATATAGACGTCACCGTCATAAACCAGGTACCAACATCAGCGTTTATCGATGTTCATGCTCCTGAAATAATCATAGACGGTGATGTGGCAGTGCCTGCAATAAGTATTGATGGCAATGCTTTGGGATCATTTGACGTTCTGGGAGACTTTAATTGGAACGCCTTAGCAGAGCGCATCCGGGAGTTGCCAACTAAGTCATGGCGCAATATTCTAGTACTCGGAAATGCTAAATGGAATGAAGGGGAAGGGACTGAATCTTCTGAATCGAATATACATTTGTCGTATCTAAAAAGCAACGCAGTGAGAATTAATGGTAATCAGGTGATTAGCGGGAATGTCCATCTCAGGCGCCCAATCATCAGCAATATGACCACCGCAAATTTATTTCCTACAGAACTAGATTTCGGCCTTTTAATTAAGGATGGCCTCTTCCGAAAAACAATCAGTGAACAGGTGGTTCTTGCACCCAAGAGTTTCATTGTCGCTTTGCATGTAGACAACCTGGAGGCAGTCTCCGAAGTGAGTTGCAATAAGCTGAACGGTATCGACGTATTGCTTTTGAATTCCTCACTGTACCGTCGATCAAGCGGGGAACCATTATTTGGTCCTCTCCATTTCGAACAACCCCCCAATTTTGGCTACCTGTCGGTACGTGGAACGGTTAATGGATTGGACTCTGGCCAAATTTACCATCGATCGGATAGCCCGCTACCACCTCTAAAGGCGAAACAGCTTCATGTAGAGCGCAGTCTCCAGATCCAAGAGATAAATGGCATGAATATGGAGTATTTTCTGGCTAATCGCGTCACCAAAAATGGCGATGCTTTGGAAATTTTTGGAGTGTTGGAATTCGAGAACTTGGTACTCAATGAGGAGATAAGTCTACAATCAATTAATGGTATTCCAATCGACAGTCTCGTACTGAAGGTCAGTGAGAGACTGCAGGCCATTACTGGAAATAAAATAATAGATGGCGACCTAGTATTGACAGGTCCGGTACACGTGATGCGATTGAATGAAAGACAGAATTTGATTGATTTATATCAGTCGAGTATCCTTACGAACCTTGATTATAACTTTGACGATTTGACTGTCGAAGAAGCAATCTTCGAGCATGGTATCATTCATCAATCCAAAGAAGTTAATACATCGGAAGAAGAGGCTAAATCGAGCAGTGTATCATTAAATGATAGAATGACTAACATGTCTCGATGGCAAGCTATTATCGACGGTAAGCCAAAGCAAAGCCTTAAACGGTCCCTGCGTGAAACCGAGACGAGGTATCTCTTATATTTGGATTATGACTTGAATACGCGTGTAATTTGGAGAGAAAGGGACAACGAGACATCTACAGGTGTTAATGAAACTTATGTAATTGGCACGCAGTCATTACCACTGAACGCGTGCCTACAGGAGATGTTGCAGGTGACTGAATCTCCCGAAAATAAAAATCTTCTTTTTATAAGCAACACTACCAGCAACTTTTTTGTGGTTAAACTCAAAGGCTGGGCCGTCCACGCAGAGAACTACTGCAATTCGGAGTATCGGCGCTTGCGAAGTAAAATAACAATTAGCAATTCTCGTTTGTCAAAGAATATTGGTCTACCGAAATTCATAAAACAAGTGGAGATATTCGAGTCTACCGATGGGACAGAGCAAACGTGTCTGTTATTAGTGCATGCGGTTGATGTACTTGCTAACCGGAACGAAGTGCATTTGCTACGTCTTGATGGCGAGAGAAACACGATTATTGATGTTCAAGTGATTACGCAAGGAATCGGTAAAGTTTTAAGATTTTTCCAGCCAACGCGAAATAATTTGTTAATTGTAAGTTCGGACTACAAGCATAATTGTCATAAGGTTAGCATTTATATGACGTCGTTAAACACTGAATATTTCGTATTGAAGAAAATTATCGAAGGCAATTATGATGTATTCGAATATGTTCAGGTTGAATCGGATCGGCATCACTTAATGCTTAGTTGCATCCAATGCCGACGTATTAGTATTTATACCATTCTTTCTCAAAGTGGTGATCTTTCGATATCTTCTGATATCTTTCAATTCATCAAACTGGAACAACCCCTTGCAAAAATGTTGCCTCTCCATTTTGGGGATGATAGTCGTTATCTTTTGATGTTTCCAAACGACGAGCCGAATTTTTATCATATCTACAAATTTTCACATATACAAGGTTGGCGACCCCTGACCTATGGCTACTTCGACAACATTCGCTTTGCCATTCCTTTGACGCGCGAGAGCGATCAGCTGTATCGGCCCTTAAAGTCATTGCGGTTGCTGCTTTGTAGCGACAATAAAAATGCATGCAAAGTGGTGAAGGCGCATATACAGGGTGTTCCTTAGTTATGTTAGTAACATAATTTATGTAAATATAGGATACTGTTTGTTACATAACAACCTATGTTTTGTTTCCTGAATCAAAGAGAGCATTATATTGAAAAGAAATATATTTATTTAAAACCAAAAGAGAAATTATTGATTTATTATTTTAACAGTTTTAAAACATTGAATTATTTCTTTTTTGAATTTTAAGCTGAAGCTTTATCAAATCAGAGATTTTTTTCAAATCTGTCTTAGCCTGAAACTGAACCCATTTTTAAAATTTTTCTAATCAGCGTAGTGATCTCAAGGTAATTAAAACTTCTTGAGTTTTCAACCACTATTCATTTCATATCGTTTTGTATTCTCATAAGTTTCGAGAAAATAATCGTATCAATTTAATTTTAAAGCCGATTCTTGATGTCCTTCCTTGAAAGTTCAGCATAAATCGTGCCATGCGGTTTATCCACCGGAATAAATACTTCATTATTTTCACCCGGAGTGATTCCTTGGAATGGTTTGGTATCAAAACTGAAATAATGTTTGTTGGGCATTATCATCGATATAACTGCTATTTCTGGGACCACATCCAACACTTCCTTTTCAGTCAAGTATAAGGTATTCTGTACACTAGGCGACGATATTCCAACATTTGGATCGCCAGAGAAGTTTCTTATAATGATACTCCTGACCGTTTGCCACGCCTGGCAAAAATTCAATCTATCCGTTTGCGAATATTCCCACGCGCAATCGACGACGGTGCTGAAAATACGATCGTGCTGGTCTGGCAGCGAACGAAATTCGTCATTGATAAAATTAACGAAGGATGACTGAGTAGTCTTGAGAACACGCAAGCCCTTGATACCGCTTATGACAATTTGTTTAGGATCTAAAATGACACAGATAGTGGGAGGGAGGAAGGAAGGAAAGAGGGGGAGATATAATAGAGATAGATAGAAGGGGTAGAGCGGAAATAGGAGGCATTACCAAAAATACATCAGGATAAATTTTTGTGCAAATGAATAAAATGGCAAGGACGGCAGCTGGGTGGACTTACCGTTACGTTTGCATACGACGTCGCAGAAGTGCACTTCGGTGGGTGTAAATATGAATGCATGATTGTGTTTCTGGTGATTGTTGAATGAGCTGAAATTATTTATGTTTGTGTTTGTTTTTGCGTTTTCGTCATTGCCATCATCGCAGCCGGTCACGGTCTGTTCTTGACTAATGCGCTGCCAAGGATATTCTTCGATGTGAATGCGAGCCTCTTGGATGTGCGAGTATTTGTTAAGGAAATGATTTCCAAGTAGTAAAGCAAACTTCTCGGGATTCTGAATGCCATATTTCTTGGCCAAGAGATAAACGGTATTCTTCTGCGAATCGGTAGCGACAATATCACTATTGTCTCCTGATTTTACGCCCCCACGGACAAATAGATAAATGACTATTAAATATTATATGCGAGTGGTGTTTTCTCACCTTTGAAGTAATCCTTTTGACTGAACAGTTTCAGATGAGTCCCTACCTCATACTCGTTTATTGTGTGAACGGGTCCATTCCTTTTGACGTGCATGATCTTGATGGCATCCTTGCCGTAACCGTGATCGGTGATCATATAACGGTGTGGTTCATTATTATTGCGATATTCGCCGCCTTTGAATAAACCAATGGGGGTCCGTTGCAAAGAATGAGGAAACATTTTCGTTAATTACTCTCGAAGGACGATTCGGAATGTTTAGTGAGGAATAGATAACCAACGATTCAGCTCAGTATTTGACTGAGGGCAACTAATGCGCTGGCATTTTTATACACTGGCTTTTTGATATTTCATTTCATCAGAATAATTCGAGATAAAATTTAGAAAAAAACGTGATTACGCAATTCTGATAATTTTTGATTTTAAAAAAAGAACATGAAGATTTATCGTGATGAAGAGTCAAGAGAAACTGAACGGAGTAGATGTCATTATCAAGTCTTTCTTTGCTTATGGGATGTAGGTTTCAGTGCATTGTGATGATCGTTTGTGATTATCATTGTTTTATTTAATAGATATCTTTATCTTTTATTATTCCGGCGATCTTTATGAAGACTGTCACTGTTTTCCTGTTTTTCTTCTTAAATTCAAGGCAGTCGAAGGGTAGAGGAATCTTTGTTGACCATAAGTGTCTTATCAATTATCATAAGTGTAATATAAATATTTTTTGTCTTTTTTTTTGACGGAATTTCGGAAGGTTTGAAATGAAAACAAATTCTATATAGTCGTTCGGGAATTCTGGGATCAGAACACTTTTTTAATGTCTGAGTAATATTATGTAGCATTTTATAGCCGCCACTGCCTTACGCTTCCTCATTTAAAATTGTTTGAACATTTTAAAATTTCTACCGCTCGAAAAATGCCGAACTTAAGTTTATTTGATTGATTAGAAGCATTGACTGCATGAATAACCATAAACTGCATGAACGATCATAAATTTGATGGTATCAATTTATTGAATCAAATAAATCATTCAGCTTTTGCTCATCTGGTTATCACCTCCAGAGTTTTATTGATGCTTGTTTTTTTATTTAATAAAATGAACCCGAAAAATATACATTGAAAACTTTTCCTGAAAAAAGGCAGGCAATTGCGCAAAATATCCAAGACACACTCCTAAATTGTGTAAACTCTTTCGATTTTTCCATAGAAGCAAATTTTTAATACCATAATGTTTTCTGATTCACCCTGTGCCATGCGAAGCAATATTTGGAATGTAAATGGATTGGGAAATATTAGCATTTTTATTGTAGTTGATTATATTCTTTGCGATAATGTTATTCTTCCTCTTGTAAAGTAGGATGCTTTCGAATTAATTAAAAATTTGGAATATTAATATTAATATTAAAATCAAAATAATGGAATTATAATTTTGTTAAATTTAAATCATTATCGAGTCAAAGCAATCTCCTCCACCTCAAACTTTACAACCTGAATACAAAATCGCAAGCCAGCTGTGAGTCCGATTGAAGAAGCATTTCAAAAATTCGAACAATTTTTGTTCGTTTTTTGGGAAGAAGTGATTTTTAGAAAAGATCAATAGCTGGCGTTTAACTAAACAACTGTTGTCTAACTTGTCGTCACCAAACTATAAAAACATAGCTTCTAAACAAGTTTAAATATTTTTCAACTTTTATATTACAATTTGGCAGAGGGTTTGTATTTGCTTACAACGCATGTATGAGAGTTGCTGGCGCTTCTGCTTTACTGCTACGTTTATTTCGGACAGTTAGGTCGGATATAAGTCCGGCGATACAGTGGACTAGAATGGCCCCCACCGGCCCCTGACCGAGTGTGCTGGTAGATATAAAGAGAGAAAACAATATGTACACATTTGTGTGAACTAACTCTGGCTCAAAAATCTGGTGCTCCGCAGTGAAATCTCACACTTTTGTGAGAATTATTGTACCTTTCCGAGCTCGTGTGCATCGGATCAATGGGGTCCGAAGTGCCAATAAATAATTCATGGAAGCAAAAACTTTCATAATACTTAGAATGATTGATCTGGTTTTTCGCAAACATAAATTACCAAGTCATGTCCTTACGCGTGACCCATAATAGAACAAACGGTAGGAACCACCGCCACTGCCACCTGATGACCGGTGATTGACGGTATATCAACTCCGTGGAAGGTGGCCAATAGCTGACCTCTCTTAAACACAGACAGCAATCTGCCTGAAGTTGGAAGATTTGTTTTAAATTCCAGCTTTTAGTAAAAAGAAAATCAAACAAAAATTATCATTAAAATCATATTTTAATACTTATGCTTTTTACTAATACATGCGTATTTGTTTAAGATACGGCCACACATAAATTTATCATATAGATGTTCTATTAAAACAAAGTCTGAAAGAGATTTTATAATATTCGTCTGTAACTTTTGTCACGTAGTCGTATGAGATCAGCACATATTTGTCTTTAGTCCAGATTTTTAAAAATAAGAAATTCCATAAATTTTTTTACACAATCCGCTCCAAATGGAAACACATAAAAGTGATTACTGATTATTGATAAGACTGCATGAGATTTATTCATTCCTTTAGGTTAATGCGAAGAATGATTTTCTGTAACTGCGAAGCTCAAATATATCTTACGTATCCAACTCGCATAATATCACATATGTAACGTATTCGAATTTGATCATTCGGACTTGTGAGCTTCACCACCGTTATTCGAATTTCAAATTTATCTCTATATTGCTCGCGGGGCTACCCTCATATCTCGCACTACTCTCTCTCGATGCTCCTACATCGCTGTAAAATGGTGTGATTTCAAACGAAAGGCAGATTTATTACCGTACCTTAGGCTGGCATATAAGAGATTACATATTTTCAGACTAGTATCATATACATAAATTTGTTTATTGCATTACAAGAATTAAATACGAGGAACTCATATTAAAGTGAAGCGGATGAAAGGACGAAGTACTCGCAGGTATTCAATCATACGATCTGAACGAAATACATGTTTTGTGGTTTTAGTAAAGGCAAGCACGATGTTTTTGTGGTAGAAAAAAAAAGATAAAATAATTAAATTGAAATATTGGGTTTATATGGAAGCATACGTAATTGTGGCTGACTATTATTTAACAATTGAAAACGTCTTTTCTCACTTAAATGTGCGTAATTATGTTGCAGTTGCTTCACCAAGACGTGTAAATAGAAATGACTTTGTGGTCGCAAAAGTGATCCTATTTATTATTGCATAAAGACGCCTATAAAGAAGATATCATGAACGACCGAGATCGCCAGTGGCAATAGTAATATCATAGTACAATTTTTTTCATAATATTTTCCTACATCCTCATTTTTTCATAGGAAAAAATTGACCACTTTGAAACTAGATTCTTATAGAGCAATTCTTTGTCCGACAGATAGAAAATTTCGCCTCATGTCTTTCAGAATTCTTCGATTATTTCCGCTTCAAATAAACCACCATTAAGGCGTGCTCACGTGACAAATCGTGTAAAAAGAAAATCAGCCCCATCAAAATGAGTGAACAATTTTAGGCAGAATTAGATCCAGAACTCATTCCCACCCATAAGACCACTGCAGTTTCCTCTAGCTTACTTCATGCTTCCGAATTAGTTTAATGTTTTCGTTTCAAATTTCATCACATTCTACAAATAATTCGTAATGTTTTAATTATCATTGCGTCACACAAAAACGTCTTTTATGCGATGCAAAGCAAGTGAGTCAATTGGAATATAATTACTCATTAAGGAATAATGCATGACATTTCATCATCAAACACAAATCGTATTGGGTGGCGCGTTGTGAAGATCCATGACAATTTAAATTAATATCGAGTAGACGATCATGATCCGTAAAGATAAATCGATTTAAATGCTGGCGTTAACGATATGGGAGAACAGTTTTTATTATTAATTAATTATCATTAATTGTAATTAGTAAACGTTATTCCCGACGTCACGTACTAGATTTCATTAAATAAAGAACTTTTCATCTTTAATTTATTTTCAAACATATTCCTCGATCAATATTGAATATTTATCGAGTTTAATTAAAATATATATATTCATTAGTTCACTAATAGCAAGCTACGGGGCGTATTCTATATAGAAACTCTTTTATATATTCGTGTAGAATTATTACACATACAAATAAATGCCTTCCATGGCATGTGCATGTATTTCACAATTCGAAATACCAATTGAATTGTTTATTGAATGATCGCCACAATATTTTGAAGATTTTAATTAAAATTTATTTACATTCTGCCGAATTTGAAATAAAAATATATTGACTCTCTGTTCGGGCTACTTTAGTTCGATCAATAAGAAATTGTGAAAATTCTTAAATTTTGTCATTATTAAGATACAATTGCTTTTCTTGCTTCCTTCTGGAACTACGTGACATTTGTATACCCTACATGTGAAGGGGAAGGGTATATTCACTTACTCTCTCCCTCTGAAGGGCATTGAAGGAAGGTGAAAATCACGATTGCATTCGAACGGAGGCTTTTTGGAATTCAAAATGGGATTAATCAGACCACCGTCCCGCCTACTTTTTATACAAAATTTCCTGTAAAGCTTTCTCAGTTTCAATATAAATTTTCAGGCTGCAATTTTATAGCCGAGATGTTAATATTAGATATTATCACTTCAAGAAAACGGTCGGGACACGCCCCTTTACCATATGTTGATTTCATTGACAAAGGCTGTGCTGAAGGTACACCGCCCATTGGTTATTAGGATCAGACTATTAAATTATATCACGGATGTAAAGTATGTAAGCTTCGGCCGGGACGAATCATACGTTTTTACGTGATAATGTTAAAATGTTTTATAGACTTCTTAGCTGTTTTTCATTTCCCCGTATAAACATTCCTTTGTTATTTTCTTAGCTTTGTTATGATTTTTATATTCGTAATATAATCCGATAGCATTAAAACCTACTTCGAATGTACTTCGAATATATTTCGAACGCTATGAATTATGTTATGAATTATCTGAATATTTAAAATCAAAATCAATTTGACCATCCAAGCGCGTTTAAAAAAATAACAAAGTTGTAAAATTTTGTAATTTCAAACACATTTCTTCCCCTCACTCCGTTTTTCTATTCACAATCAGAACTAAAGGTGTACGACCTAGAATGTCTCTCAGAGTCATTGGGGAACAACCTGTGGGACGGGTTGACTTGAAGCCGGAAACGAATGCATGGCCGGGCAACTTAAGCATTTCGTTTTACGACGCACACAACTAATACACTTATACATATAAAATTTCATAAAATATGTTGCATTAATAAATTTCGAGAAACAATAAAAAGTGCATTTAGTTTTCAGAAAACAACAACAATCATTGTCATTAAAATTAATTGTATCCGCTTTTTCGTTTCATATCTAAATAATCGGTGTTGCCAACGGAACACCGATAGTAATTGGAATACATTAAAAAAACTGAATTTTTGCGATATACATAAAATCATTAGATCAAATCTAACCAAACCCGCCACGAACTTTCAGAAGCATTCGAAAAACTGCTTTTAATTAACATGAATTTTAAAAGTAATAATAAAGTATTCCTTATGTATTTTAACCCCTTTTTCTCCTTTCTCACCAATCTAACAGCAATGCGCAGCAGCAACAACAACCACAATTACCACAATTTCAAATTTCGGAGACCCCGTACAAAAGTTCATTTTTAACGACAAATTAAAAGTGAAATAATTCTATTGACAGTTTTTAACGAGGCGCCCTTTCCAGACAAATCGAATGTTGCGGGAAAGTCAATTGAGCTCTTCCCAACTTTTATCGAAGATACTTATCGGGCACACACAAATGTACACACAAGCACACGCACCCACACGCAAACACACACATACACACACGCATAACATTTTTATTACACCATAGTTTGGCCAGTAAATTCATTCGGTTTCATTTCGTTTGTTCTTCGCCATAACCGCTTCGTTCGTCATAACTTTTTGAAAAAATTAATGAACTACTACAGTAAGTAATCTCTACGGTAATTAATTAAAAGTTAATACCGTTAAAAATCACAAAAGATCATAATCATAATAATCAGAGAAAAGAGAAAAACCTGCTTGGTTATCGCTTCTGTAATTTTGAGAGCTAGTTCAATTTCTTTAGAAATGAATGAATGAATAAATGAAATTACATCCATAGTATGAATTGTAATTCCTATGGAATTTTTGTTTGACAAACATTCCCGAAAACATGGGAGGACATTCATTTTTGTTAATTTTAGAGAAGATCTAACTAACGAAGATTTTACTCCAAAATTTATCTAGTATACATTGGATGTATTTGCATTTACGCTTCATTCTTTATTTATGATGAGTATTGGTTTTTTCGAAAAATCCTTTCCTTTGCAGATACACGCGACCACACACACACATTTATAAACATACAAATACATATTGATGCGTGCATAATAACCGTTCATAATCCATAAAACCGCAGCAGGTGGTTTAAGGAGTGTAAAGAGCAATTATGTTCTTCGTTAGAGAAATACGCTCTCTTCCTATTAGTTTCTCCTCGACGCAAACATATTCTCAATTTCTTTTCTTTTATTTGAAACAAACTCGTAAATGTATATTTAAAAAACATTGTGCGATAAATAGAAAATGTTGGTCTATATTATTTCTTATTATTGAATATTGATTTTTTTAGTTTTTGTTAATTTTTTATTTTTGTTATTACTTTATTTTTATTTTGATGAGTGCTGTCAGACTCTGACATTGATAAAGGTCGAGATTATGAAAACTTGGAAAAGTTTGAATTTAATTGAAATTGCTTTCTTTTAGTTTCTACAAATTTCGGAATGAAAGCGTTCTAAAATTTATGAAATCTCTAAGTAATGGTTGCTTTAATTTCTGGCTTAGGCAGATATGAAAAAACTTGAGCATACATTAAACAAATATTACATTTAAAAAAATTATGGAAAATTATAAAAGTTATGAGATAAAGTCTAAACTATGCAATGCCATAAATAATTGGTTTAAATTTTAATTCAGAGAAAATTTCCAAATTTAAAGAAAAAATATAATTAAATAAAAATTTGAATTAAATAAAGCCTTACTAAAATTTGAAAAAACATTTTGGGTTGTTAAAACAAATTTTTTTCTAAAAATATAAACTATGAGTTAAAATTTATCAAATAACTTTCCAAATATTTTCATATCAAAAAATATGAAATCTAGTAATAAATTAAACCATTAAATAATTGATTAAAATTTATACAAAGAAAAAATGTTTATATTTATATAAAAATATAAAAAATTAAATTGATGTAAATGTAATTCAATTTTATTTTCATATAAATTAAAATAAATAGAACTAATTGGATTTAACAATTCTCCCTTATTCGTAATCAAATAGTAGTTCATTACACACAATTAATAAACAAGAAAATCAAGAAATCTTAAAAATTGAGTTTGTTTTTGTTTAACTGTACCAAAGTCAGAAGAGAGGTAGCAACAAGTTGCATGACCCCTAGGTACACTCTGTATACCAGATAAAGAGTACTCTTGTAAAGTATGTATAGTATATCAAACTGTAAGGTACTACATAGCAACTATTCGGCTATGTACGCATACACATACAAACGCACTTCTTGAAAGTTCAATTAAAATCATTATCAAAAAATTGACCCTTTTTGAACTGAACCCAAGTAATTAATACTTTTAATATATAAATTTATTGTACATTAATCGAAATGAAAAATAGATACACTTTCGAATGTTTGAAAAGAAAAAAAAAATAAAGAAAAATTATGACCATAAAAAGGTTCCTTCAAAAAAAATATGCGGGGATGGAATAAATACACAAACACATATCCGCAAATACACATGCGCACACATACATATTCAGGTACTGACATACATATAGTGCTGTAACCATTCTTTGATTTCCCAATTGCCGCTCTCACGCCAGCAACAACAATACTAGTATTTACTACTGATGTTTATCTATCACTTGAAAGTTAGTTAGTTACAAACTACAATAACAACAATGAAGAAGAGAACAAAAATATAAAAATATAAAAGCAATCTGAAGTTGAACCACAGATTCTAGCCCTCTTTTTCATCGCTTTCCTTTTTTTACTACTACTACAACAACTGCTACCATTGCTACTATTGCTCTTCTTTTTATTCTTCATATTGTTCCTTACCATCTGTCGGGAACAAGAAACTTTTCAACAACCAACAGTTGCCGGCTTTACTCTCCATGAAAAAAGCCCGCTCTGCCCGAAACAAAAACGAGTGAGACAGATGCCAAACAATTGCCAACGGAAGGAGCACAAAACCAGTGCGTCTTCCAAAGCGTGTAAACAGTTTGTTTGTAGCAGTCGAGCATAGCGTTCGTTTGCAACACTAAGCATATCTGACGGATGCGCGATACGTTTTGAAGTTATAAACGAGAAGACAGAAACGGGATTCGAGTCATCTTTAATAAATTTTGAGAGAGTGGAAGGAGCGTCGAAGGAAAGTTAAAAAGGATTGCGTGGCAGTGGAAATGATTAATGATTGAGAAGAGAAAGTGATTGGCTAAAAAAGATATTAAACAAAAAAAAAAAAAGATAAGAACACGTTGTGAAGAATAAACGTGACTTTAATCAAATTCCACCTCGCGATTCGGTAAAAAAATTGTAACCGATTTTGTTAAAATAAAAAGAATTAGCTATAAATCGTGTTTTCAAAATGCCTGGAGAGATTCCCGCCCGCGGAAGCATTTTGGGCAGTAAGTTTTAGATTAATTGAACTTCATTATGATGTCTTTAAAGTTTCTTCATAATTATGATATTAATACTTTGTTTGTTGTTGGAGACAAGCGTTAAACGAACAATATGTTTTTATGGAATTTCATTGCAATTAGAAACAACTAATACATATAAAAAAGTAAAGTTCTAAGATACAAAACAGAACGCACGAAAACATACACACATAATCTAAAAATAGAATTCTTATCAAATAA
Organism: Physocephala rufipes; assembly: GCA_963966595.1. Lineage (NCBI taxonomy): Eukaryota > Metazoa > Arthropoda > Insecta > Diptera > Conopidae > Physocephala > Physocephala rufipes. The sequence goes on along the minus strand of OZ016502.1, from coordinate 47,661,910 downwards.
ATTTTATATAAGAATTTTTAAAAATAATAAAAAAAGAAACATATTTTCCTGAATGAGAAATGAGAAAAGCAGGTGGAAAATTATTTAGGAATGATTTCCATTAATATTCAGACTATATATTTTAAATGAAATAACAAGTAAAACTTTTGTCCCCATTTCGGTTATAAAGAATTAGGCCCTTATTACACACAACGAAAAGAAGCCGATTCTTCGTTTCCATTTGTATTTTCCTAAATTTTTTGACACTAAAAATAGTGAAAATTTTAACGAATTCGTAGGATTTTGATCATTTATCTCAACATAAACCACCATCAAAACGATATTGCTGTGAGGAAAGTCGTAAAAATTTCTTCAGTAGCAGAAAATAAATTTTGGCAATAAAAAATCTCGTATGACATAACGTGAACTGAATATCGTAGGCGTGGCAACGAATCAGCTGTTAATCCAGCATTTTTAGCACTTACTTGAAAATTAGACGTGTCCCGAATTGAACGATGGTAGAACTCATGCCTGTCGATAAGGATGTTTTTTCTTACCAGATTTTCCTCCCTGAACCAAACTTAATTATGTTCACTCTCAATATCATGCAGACATCAGACAGACATCGACCTTTATTCTTTCTCCTGTAATCATGATTTCGATGAAAAGACGGACAAAGACTGGTTGACAGAGTTAAACTGAATCATGCACTGAGTCTGATGCCCTTTAACGTCTGCAACTCCTCTTGTGATGCACCCTACAAATATAATTCTTAAAATTGAGTAAAATAGAAATTGAAAAACTCAAATATTATATTTTATAAATTTTCTTTTTGGAATCCTTAATTCCTTAACTCCTTATTCATAAAAAACGTATTTTTTATTTTTGAAATCAGATTCAGAAAACCGTTACAATTACTTTCAATAAGCTTGTGTACAATTTCTCCACAATTTTTTGTCATTTAGTAAAAATGTATGCTGTATTCTGAGATACATTTTCTTATTACGCCTTAGCAGCCATCAAGGGGTCAATACAAAGACAACGCCTTTATAAGGACCCCCTCCGTATTCTCAATTTTCAAAATTTTAAGACTTTGATCATTAAACGTCAAGGATGGATCACAAATTCCATAAATGAATGAATAAATTTCAAAAAGAAAATTGATATTTTTCATTCAAATTTATTGGAATATTATTCAGCATCATTATTTACTTCCATCAACCGAATTTTCATCACTCGCCTTTTTATCCTACTCTTAACTTTTCTTCTCATCAAAATCTTGAAATAATAAGAATGAGTGACGAAACAATGTTCCAAGAATTCCGACCGTTTCAAATTTTCCTTCACGTGCACTTTCGTTTCCAAACAAGATGCTTTGTGTTTCTTTTAAAAATTCAAATATCAAAAACACTTATAATAGTTTTTGTTGTATTCATTATATTGAATTTGTGTGAATATCTTTGGGTTTGTACACCTATATATAAAAAATATTTTGCCCAAGTTTCGGCCGAAGTCTTCGACAAGGTCATTTAAAAGGCGAACGCATGCCAACCCATGGTTTTCTCTCTCTTTCTTTTGTCGTCGCCCGAACGCCGTATCGAGAGTTCGAATTCTGTATGCTCCAGCAGAGTAATGAAAGAACGAATTCTCGTGAAAACATCCCGCAATTCAGTGCGTTTGTGATGAAATGTAAACGTAAAGGTCTTTTTAATGAAATATCGTTTGAAATGATTACCAACGAACATGCTTTTAAGGATAGGAGGAGGGCAAGACCTGAGGCATGTATTATAAACAATCAAAAAAGGAATTGTTTGTTGAATTTGTTGCGCGCTTTTAAAATTTACAAATACATTATTGAAATGATAAATTGTAATTATTTTATTTAGTTAAATAAATTAAAATCATAATGAACTGATAGAGAATTGATAAAAGAAAAAATCGTTATTGCAATTAATATTATCATAAATAATCAATGCTCGTGAAAATTTAATTCACGGTCAAAATTAAATAAAAACTTATTTTAATTATTAAACGCCCACACAAAAAATATAAACGAAAAATATATAATGAAAAGTGGTTTTAAATAATTCAGCTCGTTGCCAGATATCGAAAGTCTTTTTGCTTATTATTATTTTATATCAAGAAAGAATTTTTATTTTATATCAAGATCAAAATTAATTAGTAATTAAAGATTGAATAATGTTTAAAATTTTTGCTTTTCGCTGTTTTCGTTTTTTAAATATTATAGTAGGCGTGAGTTTGTATGGGTTTGTACAAAGCGGCCAAATTACAACTTTAGTTTCCTTGTATAATTATCGGGAAAAAACACATCTCTAAGTGAGAAAATTAATAACTGCCATGTTACATCACAAACTTTCGCTTGGTCAAATTGTATAGTAATATCTATTTTTCGTGCAAAAAATTCAGTATTAGTGGTTGGGAGTGAAAATGCGTGAGTGAAAATAATTTCGACGCGATAGAAGAGCCAAACGTTAGACTCATTATAACAAAACATCGATAACACACGAAAGTTTGCGATGTAATGTGGCCCTTGTCAATTTTCCTTATGCCTTAACCACACCTTGCAGCGGCAGTCGGCAGTAACGAGCAATTCAATGAAAAGTTTATGGAACGAGCATACTCACAGTTGCGTCAGTAGAAATAGAATCTTATTTGGCAGCAATTCTTACGCTCTTTTTCTCTCACAAAATGTTGCCATATATTACGGAAAATATCAGACAATTTGTGTATTAGTACCAACTGTATAAAGTTTATAAGGAGAGAGGACGAATTTTACAGTTATAAATAATAATAACGAACATGCCGCCTTATGACAAATGTGTCATGACGATTGCTGATATTGCTGTCTCACTGCCATGTTTGATCCCGGCATTACGTGTGAGAGATTTTCTTACGCTTTGACTGCGGTTTTTAACGCCGATAATAATCGTATACGAGCGGCAAAAGCAACGCGATTAATATAAAATTCTATTGATTTAAAATATTTAGAAAATTTATGATTGTTACTCGTAATTAAATTAAACTTCTAAGTCAATAATGAAAAGAATTAATAAATAATTAAATAAGACATTAAAAAAGTTCTTAAATGGTTCATATATTATAACAATTTTTTTATTAAAATTAATATTTTCAACAAAGAGTAAATAAAAAACCTATAAAAAGATTAGGTAAAACTGGTAGATCCGGACATCCCCCAGCCCATTTTGCCCTCACCATTGCTATTCATTGATCGTAATGATGATCCTATCCCTCCATATAAGACTTTTAAACGGATTGTCTAAATCCTTAGTGTTTGCAAACCAACACGAATTAATGACCTAAGTCTTTTCCGATCGTCGTTAGTACGATGATTTAGAGTTATCAAAGGCCGGCAGTGTTGAAGGTCCATATACGTCCCAATGCTAGGCAATCAAAGAGTAAAAATATCGTAATATTATTTAAAAATTTCCTTTGATGCAACAAACCAAGCATTTGGACTTAACCAAGGCTATGATTTATAAAAGAACAATAATAACGGCAAACAATTAAAATATTATTCAGCCATTAATTGATTTAATAATTCATTTTAGAATTGTTTACCTGATCATATTATATAGTTTTTGTAAGAAATAATCCGTCTGTAACTTAACGAGTCTCGAATTTGTTTACAATTTAGTTTGCTAAATTTCAAATGGGTTTAAGAGCTCAAAAGTTGGTTACAGAAAATTCTGCTGACGCATTGTTAAAATTATTATGCCTTGAAATAATATAGAAACTACTCTTGATGCTTTTCTTTTATTTATTTTACACTTATCAGCTTAATTAACAAATACGATACAATAATTATAAGAGAAGCTGATAATTGAAGGTTTATTGATAATTTATAAAAGGCTGAAAGCTGTATAAATTTTATATGAATTAATATTTGATTAATTTTTTGTCTTATAATAGAAATCTTACCCGCACGTTATGTGATGGCAATTCTTGGTTCTATCGGCATGGCCATAATTTATGGCCTCAAAGTCAATTTAAGTGTGGCTATGGTTGCCATGTTAAATCATACGGGCATCTCGCATATCTCTTCCCATGGGTCTCCTCATTCGCTCGGGCTAAATAACACGGGCACATTTCTAACAAACGGTTCAGTTGAGACTGTGCAAGAGGAAGTTTGTAAAAGTCCGGGTGAAGATACTGGAACAGTAATTGTTGAGGTAAGTGTGTAAGAGGGACAGGTTCTTCCTCCCCCTTGAATGCTGTATTTAATGTGTTTTTTGATAATCACCCAAAAATAATCTGGAATATATCTTTCAAAATCCAATTATTCCTTTCTCTCTAGGATGGTCCCTTCATTTGGAGTGAACTCTTGCAAGGTAGTCTATTGAGTTGCTACTTTTGGGGTTACCTCGTGTCGCAGATACCATGTGGACTAATAGCTGAGAATTTTTCTGCCAAATGGGTCATGTTCTTTTCAGTGGCCATAAATGTAGTCTGCACTTTATTTACACCGGTACTCACCAAACTACACTATGTCGGTCTCATTCTAATGCGCGTTCTTGAGGGTATTGGCGGTGGTGCCAGTTTTCCAGCGATGCATTGCATGATTGCTTCATGGGCACCGCCCAATGAACGTTCCGTTATGTCGACAATAATCTACGTGGGTACATCTTTCGGTACGGCTATTTCCATTCTGTTGGCAGGTGTACTCTCGGGAAATTTGGGATGGGAGTCAGTGTTTTATGTAATGGGCGGACTCAGTTGCATCTGGATGATCTTATGGATGATCTTGGTTCAAGATAATCCAAATAAACAAACATTTATAAGTCCTGAGGAACGTCAAATGATTACATCGCAACTGGGGACAGTCCAAAAGGCTGGAGCTGCCGCTAAGGAGAAACACCCACCGGTACCGTGGCGCAGTGTCTTGACATCGGTTCCGTTTTGGGCTATTTTAATCGCTCACTGCTGCAGCAATTGGGGATGGTACATGTTCCTGATTGAGATCCCCTTCTACATGAAACAAGTGCTCGCGTTTAATGTTTCCATCAATGCTGTGGCAAGTGCTCTTCCGTATTTCCCGATGTTGATTTTCAGTCTTATACTTGGAAAAACTTTAGATACTCTCAAGGCTAAACGTGAGTAACAAATACTGTGGGAGAGGATTAATTCTGATATGGTATCTATACATTCTTTCAGAGACCATTAATACAACAATTGCTAGAAAAACGGCTACCGGTATTGCCACAATTATCCCGGGTATCTGTCTGTTAAGTTTATGCTATATCGGTTGCAAGCATACCGCGGCAGTGATTCTCATGGCTATTGGTATTGTTGGTATGGGTGGCATGTTCTCCGGTTTCCTCTCTAATCACATTGACATCGCCCCCAATTATGCCGGTACACTGGTAGCTCTCACGAACACGGTGGCAACTCTGCCTGGCATCATCGTTCCGCTTTTTGTCGGATTCATTACAAAAGGAAATGTGAGTTCAACATTTTTTTAAGGAAAACTTTTGAAAAATTTTTATCGGAATTATATCTCCGAAAATGTTTTACTCAAATTAATTTAATTTTTTATTATAAAATTTTTAAAAAGTACTCAAATAATATTTGAATGTTTTGTTTTAATATTTTCACAGCAAACAATCGGAGCTTGGCGTGTTATTTTTTACGTGACAATTATATTGTTCATTATTGAATTTTTGGTATTTACCATTTTTGGTTCTGGCGATGAGCAAGCGTGGAATAGAACTGTCGCTAAAAGGGATGGCGAACGCGGTGAACAAGATGAAGAGACACCACTCAAATCAGGCACGGAGGCATCTGTTACGAATGGACGTAATTAATTTTGAAACTTCTTTGAGTTGGCAGTAAATAAATGATATTACAAAAAACAATCAATCAATTTTAATTTTGATTGAAATGAATTATATTCATTCATTCATAAATTACGATTGGTGTTGAATAAAGTAATGAATTTTCTTGCCACTTAATTTATTGGCAATATCTGAATGAATGTAATAAGCATTTAGAGCTCATAAAACTTAACTTATTAAGAAAAAATAATCCTGCCACTGAGTTTAAGCTCTACGTGACATGACTCTACCTCTAAAAGCTGAACAATCCTACCGCTCTACCGAAATCGAACAAACACCTGTTTCTTAAAAGATAGCTACCATTAAGTTTAAATGTAAGCTCATAATATATTATATATATTTGTACAAGAGACATATTCGTTTTAAATATAAGCAAAAGTAAATTTTTGACAAGCAATTTTTTAACAACAAACAACTATATAAACAACTCATGATTATACAAATGTTATGGCCGCTTAATTAACCAGAATGTACCACAAAACGTAGAAAAATATACATACTATCTTTGATTTTGATATACAATATAACATAGATATGTTGATTGATAGCTAATTGGTGTGAGAAAATAAAAATGTTTGGCTTAAAAAAATAATGCATTATTGAATTTTTTTTTCCTTAAACATATTTGATGAGTGTGCTAAAATTTGAAAGTGAGTAATGAATGAAAAGTTAATCATAATGTATACTTATCTTGGTGATGCTTTGCATAATATTAGACGCTTTATTGCGAATACTGAATTTGTAAAGTCTAAATATTTATTTCAATAACATTTGGTCTTTTTATTTCGTCATTTCACTATAGAGTTTCTTTATAGAACTATTTTTAACCTAACTATGTTTGGCAAAATATTTCATCAATAAGGGCATTTCGCCATTCTTGCAATAACAACTTTCGGTTGTAATATTTCCAATAGGTGTTTATTTATAAAACATATCGTAATGTAGTTTTGTTTAAATTCACTTCAATTGGGCACTTGAATTCAAACAAGTTTCCTACCGTTTTTCACATATAAGGACCCTTAGAATCGATCCCGTTCCAAAAACTCAAGTGCGAGTGGCGATAGCGTGGGCACACATTTCTCGAAAAACTTGTACCAAATTCCAAAGAAATGTGTACCATTCTATAAATGTATTAAAAATGTGCATGATATAGTGCGAGTGCCCAATCTTTCCTTTTGCTAAGGATTTATTCCACACTCGATTAAACTGAAGGTATTCACTGCAACAATTTTTCTCTCATCGAGTGGTTGTTGGAATATTATATCAATAAGCGGGAGTGCTCGATTTATTTGGAACGGCGATAATAATCGTGTTTGGTTTATTGCGCCTATGCGCTTATTACCCCCGTTACATATAAGAAGAAATACTCACAAATGTGAGCCAAGCTGACAGCATACTAAGAAACACAAATGCAAATATTCGCTGTCAATATAGCAAAAAGGATAAGTGTCATAATTCATCTCAAACTTTTGTGTGATATGACTCTTTTGTAGTATTGATCTTAACGCTAAAATTGAAAGCGCGACTAAATATAAAGGTTTGATGTGGACGTACTCTGTCCCATCGACGCTTATTGAGTAAATGTGGATAAATATATTAATGGGGATAGATAATTTAAGAGGTTACACGCTAATTTTGCCATATAGAATTTTTCATAAGCTTATGTAAGCGACAAAAACAGACAATAGTAAAGGTATGGCCCCGAATATAGATACAGGACTAGACTAGAAAAAATCGTAGTTAAGGTCTCTTAAGAAATTTGTACTTAGTTATCGATTTACGATAATTCTTCGGAAAATTTAATAGATTTTTGCCTTGCCATCTCTATCGTTGAGATAAAAACAGCTGATTCCAACAGCTGGATTTCGGGAAACTAGACTGCCGCTCATCTAAATTGTACCAACCCATAAGAAAATTTTGTTCAATAAAGAAGTTAAGTAAAGATATTTACTAATTATGCTGAAAAGTAGAAATGTAATTCACATGCAAAGGCGTTTTAAAGGAGGAAAACATAAAAAATTGGTAAACAGAATTTATCTCGCAGCTAAATCAAATTCTTAAGTTTGATCGCTTCTAGATTGTAGAGCCACGGAAAAAGAACATCGATAAGGCTTTAAGCACTTTTGATGATTTCTATGGATCGGTTTTTGGATCGCGTTGGAAGAGCATGCGAGCAGCACTTCTGACCGAGCACAAGTATATCGCTATGGTTAACAATTTCGGAGACAGCGAAAAAACCTGTAGCCTTTTAGAAATGGATGGTTGGTAATAAATAATTGTATTGTAATTGTAATTGCAGAAGTACTCCATTTTAGGAGCGATTAATATTAAATCTCTCGTCCAAGCGGCGAAGGAACGTGACGGAGGAATCGATCCACACTACAGAAATCAACACGAAGATTCGGAATTGAGAAAACGCATAGATAAAATTGCGATGGAAAAGCAAGAAAGTGAAGTTATGGATATTTACCAAAAGGCAAGAATGGATAATAGTTGTATTCCTCCAAACTTACAATATGGCGAAAAAAATGCTGAAGAAAATAAAATAGAGGAAGGTTGTGCAATTGCAGATCCTTATAAAACTTTAGAAGAGGCTTTGGAAGAAGATAGTGAAATAGACTTTTCTCGTATTGTGAATCCCGATGGTGGTGACGGTGCTTTGCGTGAATATGTGCCTGCCAATCGATTAAAGGGGATTGATGACTGGATACCGGAATCTAATTATTATAAATATTATCAGACCACTAGAGATTTTCCATTGAGTTTTGAATTAGAGAAAGACTTTGTATTCCCGGAACATCTGTGTTTATACACGTACGAAATGAGCAATTGCTCTGAATTCAAGCCGCCCAGAAAATGTCTAACAGGTAAGAGGAATTTTTAAAGCCATTGGAATAAATAAGGACGTTGACGTCAATACATATTGGATAAATTCCAGGAGTCCTCTCTCATTATCTTATGGATGGCGCTTCCATACTACCACCTATTTTCCTCGATGTGAAAAATGGAGAACGAGTTCTGGATGCTTGTGCTGCTCCCGGCGGAAAATCACTTTTAATGCTACAAACATTGCATCCCGCTACAATTGTATGTAATGACATACAAGAAAGTCGTTTGAGACGGATACGCAGGGTAATGAGGGAGTATCTCTTTGATTACGAGAGACTGTGGGAGGGTAATCGCTTAATATTGAATCAATCAAATGTTTGCAATATTGAAGAATATGATAGTTACGACAAGATACTTGTTGATGTACCATGTACAACGGACCGCCACTCCTTAATGGAAAATGATAACAATATTTTTAAGCCTTCTCGTATTAAAGAACGTTTGCGTTTACCGGAATTACAGGCAAGCATTCTTGCTAATTGCTTACGTTTGCTAAAGCCAGGCGGCAGCTTAGTGTATTCAACGTGCTCCCTGTCACCGATACAAAACGATGGTGTAGTTCATATGGCCCTGCAGAATGTTTTTAATGAACATGGTATCTCAGTGACTATAACAGATTTAAGTCTTTCGATACAATATTTTAGTGATATTTTTAAATTTGAACATCCCAAAGGTTTGAAATATGGACAAATGGTTGTGCCATATCTGCCCGCAAATTTCGGCCCTATGTATTTCAGTAAAATAAGAAGAGACAAGTGAATAATTGACAATAAGCCAAATAAAAAAATTAAAATCTATTTTAACATAAATTGGTATATAGGAAAATTATGTTTTCTTCTTCTTCTTCGGTTTGGATGTAAGAGGTGCCGGAATTTTAAAAACGGTGCTGAAAAAGATAAAATAATTTTTTAAAATTGTATTACGAGCCCTTAAATAAAATCGAGCGCTTACTGGCAAGTAGTGCAAATTGGGCTGAATTTACAAAATACTGAAAAGAAAAATCATCAAATGAGAAAATGTTTTTTTAAAACATAAATTCTACTTACTGGACAAGCAAACTGAACAAACGTAACCAATCTCAATGAGCTCACGATGACAAAAGCAGGCTGCTCTATAATCCACTTTAGTTGGCGGAGGTAAAACGAGTTTATTACGTGTTTGCGGATCAGGGAGAAATACCCACAACAGATATTGCAATAAGCCATCCAGTTGCGTCAAGCGCAAATACTGTCCACCTGTAATGTCACAGCCTTGTTGAAGTAAACTAAGTGATTTGTCCAAAGCGCACACATCGATCACAACACCCATCTTTTGTGCCGTAAAAAATACATTCATGTAAGTCATATATTGTGCAGCACATTCATTACTACCAGTAACTGTTAAAATACGTGCATGCATTTTGACACCAGGTGGAGCGTTACGTTGTACCTGCAGATGAACAACGAAACTATATCAGTCTTACAATTTAGTCTCGGCGACTCACTCTTGAGATGTAACAGAGAGCCATTGACATACTGCCGGCTAATAAACTTTCACAAGTTGTTAGGATTTTAGGCGCTGTGCTGATGATCTGTCCCAAACGCTGTTTAATTGTTTTTTCCACGAGACTGAAAGCCTCATATTGTCCGTCTATTTGTCTCACATCCAGTTGTTTCCCCGGCATTGGATAGAGGAAATCTCTACACGTATAATAATCTAATCCCATTCTTTGAAACAATATAGTATTATTTCTTCGCACTTACGTTGCGTGGTGATGGCATGATAGCACTGCTAGTTTGTTTTGTGACCTTTGCATAAGATGTGCATTTCCGAAAGCCACGATCGCATCGACACATTGCGTGAGATGCTGCGAATTTTGACGAACAATTCGTTGAGATGGATTTGTGTCTAGTACTATAACCAAGAAGTTAAAACTGTTGCTATCTGTTGATGATGTATGGATCAGTGATGGATTAATTGAATCAATTTAATTATACCTTCAGACGAACTATTCTCCATTTATCCGAATAGCTGTTTCCAACAGAAGCACAAAACAAAAAGAATCAAATCGTCGCTCTAGGAACCGCCTGCTCGTCATTCAGACAACGCCGTTTTTTCTGCTTAACATATGGTATAATAAGATGTCATTCAGAAATTTTTCAAAGTAAACCTTAAGCCTTATTTCGATGTTAAGGGACTGACACAATTGAAAAATCGTTTCATTCTATGTTCGTCGCTATTCATATTGCCAGATTTTTGCTTACAGTATTTCAGTTGATTTGTTTTGCTTTAGAAATATTGAGCGATTTTCTCAAAAGCTCAGGAAACGTAAAATTGCTTTCATTTAGACGAGTGTAAATCTTACGTGACACTTTCCACTTTTATTTTGGCAAGAAAATCTTGTTTATTTCGTGAAATATTACTGAGTGTAGTATTATGGTAAATTTGCCTTTAAATCTATATCAGTGAGGTGTTAGATTGAACACCTTCCAATAATAAGATCGAGTTCCTATTAAAGGAGGGCAGTTAGCACTTTTTCAATTATCTCATAATTTTTAATTTGAAGATCTTTGGATCTAATTTATATTTCCTTATAGAATATTGAGGCTATATGCAGAATAAATTCCTGAAAAGCGCAAGAGGAGCAATAATTAAGCTGTTATAAATTAAGGTCAATAATTAATTAATGTGGTTACAAGTTTGTACGCTGAAATTGGCGCTCATTTAGTTTAGGGTGTTTGATGCATTACGTTTAAAAATTTTTAAGTTGCTGCTGACATTGAACACTTCCTCGAATTTGTCCATAAATGTCAAATTTGGTGGGCGTAAATAAAGAACAACGCGACGATCTTGCTAAATATTCCTAAATATTTGCATTTTTTTGAGAGAATTTCAATAAAGCCATGTTGGTGCTTGTTTTAGGCGACTTGCATATACCACATCGTTGCAGTAGCTTACCAGCAAAGTTTAAGAAACTATTAGTGCCCGGACGAATACATCATATACTTTGTACTGGCAATTTATGTACTAAGGAATCCTACGATTATCTTAAAACACTTGCCAACGATGTTCACATTGTTCGTGGTGATTTCGATGAAAATCTTAGCTATCCGGAACAGAAAGTGGTCACAGTTGGACAATTTCGCATTGGACTATCTCATGGTCATCAAGTAGTTCCGCGCGGTGATCCGGAAGCTTTGGCTCTAATCCAAAGGCAATTGGATGTGGATATATTGATATCAGGTCATACGTATAAATTTGAAGCTTATGAACACGGTAACAAGTTTTACATTAATCCCGGCTCGGCTACAGGTGCTTTCAATCCATTGGATATTAATGTCATCCCGTCGTTTGTGCTGATGGACATACAAAGCAGTACAGTGGTAACATATGTTTATCAATTGATTGGCGACGAAGTCAAGGTCGAACGAATAGAATATAGAAAAATTTAATTACGCCTAAAGGTTTTTAATTTAAGTGACTACTGTGGATTTTGTATGTTTCACATAAGGATTTAGTTGGGGTTCTTGTTCTTGGTGAAGAGAGTGGTGCAAGTGGCTTCTGACACGAAGCGGTCAGCATTTCCAAAACCATATTATAGCTATAATCAAAATGCTTGTCTACTTTATATATTTAAATAAAAATAAAAAAGTTTCCATAGAAAACATTTGGGAATGTGCCCATTTTTCGTATCAATAGGGCAGTAGCCGGTAGGGACTACTGTTCGAAGTATTTGTTTATAAAAAGTTTTGAATGAGCAAAAGTTTGTGGTGCCGCCGTAAAGGTTTCATTACTGAATGAAGACAACTATCTAAACCAGTAATTTAATGAGGACGAAATGGGTCGCCATCAGAAAATTTGATGTTGACACTTTCGGAGGACAAGTAATATGTTCCAGATCTTACTTCTGATTAATAAAATGCAATATCTATTTATACAGTCAGTACAAATTTAATTTCATTCTTTATTATCGCGAAATTAATATCTAAAATTTCATTAATACTTGAAAAAATTTATTTAAAACAGTTTTATGATTTTTTTGTTTGTAAATAATAAAGAAAATTAGTTGAAACTTTCAATGCCTAACTTTAATATTAATAAAATTGGTTAGTAAACGTTTAGATGTTATGAAACATCATTTATCATCATCGTCATCTCTGGCATTCTTTCATGCTTTTGTTGTTGCCTTAAAATACAAAAGTACAGATTACACAATTTCTTCGAAATTTAAAATTTTTGAGATGCGGAATAAGATAAGAATAACTGCAATTTTAGTTGGAGTATCTCTCGAGTAGAGATTGAGATTGAGAATTATTTTTATTTGATGTTCGTTTGATATTAGGATATACGCGCTAATTATTTATTATTTTGTGTATAAGATTCCGTGTATATAGCTCGTATATAAATCGTTATTATTATTATTTATGAAGTTCTTTATGTTGCTCTTGGTTAGCTTTTGTGAAATTGTTATCAAAATTTAATTATTTTTCAATGTACGATAAATAGATTATTGGCATATCTTTGCCTTATTCCTGCCTTCGATTAACCCAAGCTATCAACACAAATTGTCTTCAGCAATTTGCCAGATATGGTTGTTTTATACTGCTCCGGCACGGGCAATTCGGTCTGCAAAAATATAACAATATTTTAGTTATATAAGTGGAGACATTAATAATGATGAAGTTTTATACTTACGTAGTCGCCATTGGCTTCAGGAAGCATAACATTCATCTCCGAAGATTTGGAGCTAACAATTTCCACTCCAAGAGATTCTTGTGACAGATACATTTGACAGCCATCCGTTTTGTCAATAGAAATAGTTGGAACAAATCCTAAAACCTTTTGGAAATGTAATAGTATGTAAAATGTATTAGTATCAATCAGTGGAATTTTTAGTAGCGAGAAAGATGCATTTTAAACGTATTTATTTTTATGAACCCTTGTAGTATCTAATATTCATATTATCAAGCCTAAATAAAAACTTACTTGCATTTGAACACTCTGACAATTAACGAATTCGACCGAAGCCACAACCGAGTCAAAGAGTAATGAGCATTTCTTGCAGGAATCCAAAACGACATTGTTTACTTTACCCTTGACAGTTAACGTTGAACCTTCACACTTAAACATATAAACGACATTATTCATTTCAGGGTTATCAACGAGTAGAGCAGGATTGTTTCTTTGATGCTCCTATAATTGAATTAATAGTTACAGTCAGATAACTGGGTTTGTTTTTCTCTCTACAACTTTCCCAGTTGCAATTCAGAAAACGCCAATGGGTAATCAGTATGGCGAAATGTAATTACATATGAAAAACCATATTAATTCTGACAATATAGGTCATCACTCCGATTTATGCTTGATGCTTTCTGAACTACAATTGGAAAAAATGTATTTCAATGAAATTTACAATTAGCCATTTTTTGCCATCACGCATGAACACTGGATCCTTAATAGTCGGAGCGGCGGAAACACTACTAGCGGTAATAGAATGTGATGGCGTCTTAAATGGAGCTGGTCCAGTACGCAGTGTTGGATTTTTATGCGTTTGCATATCAGCAGTAACTTTCTTCAAATCTAAAAAGAAATAATCAGTAAAACTAACAAAAACATTCCCTAATAGAAGAATACTAAACTCGTCTAATCAGACTTACTTTTAGTGATGGCCTCGCCCTGATTTATTTCCGCAAATAATGCACTCCGTTCATCACCGCAACCACCATCATCATTTAAGGACAAGCCAGCTAAATCGAAGGTTGGGGGAGGTGGTGGTGGGGGACAGGCACCAATTGGTGGTGGTGGAGGTGGTGCTGCAGCAGCGCCCTTACCAGACCAAACCAAGCCAGTGGTGTGATATTGCTTGATGTATTGCTGCAAATCGGTCAGTGTTTGAATCCAGGAACGAGCCCATTCTACATGAGTGGCATCTTTCTCTTTCCACTCTTTAAGGACACGATTTGTATAAAATTGGCCGGCATCATTCATTTCCTTGACGTGTGGCCCTGGTGTAGGGGACTATTAACAAAACAACAACAACAACAATTATATTCGAATATGGCGGTATTTCATAATTGCTCTTAGAACTCGATTCAATTTCTTACCACACAAACCCATCCCAAAGCGGGAATGCTTTCACTGATTGCCGACAAATGATTGAAAAAGGGAGAAGCACGATTCTTCTCCCGAAAATCTTGAATAGCACTGATATGCGTCGATGTCGGCTTTAGAAGTTCCATGCGTTTATCTTGACTCGGTTCGGCATATTGTGTTGCCAGAGTCACGTATTGCAGTTGAGCGCTAGAATCAAAACCAAAACAAATGAATGAATGAATAACTGAATGAATGACATTTTGCGGTAAAAGTATTATTTCGAATGATTTATTTACTCGAATGCAAGCTTAACTAAAGCAGCCTGCTGGGCAACATCTCCGCCGATTTTCGCCGACAAAGCCAAATATTGACTTAACGGTCCATTAATGATATCCTGATAACCGAATACACTCATGTCGTGAATATGTTCTGTTTCACTTGAACGTACAATTGCTTTAATTGATGATGTCTCTGGCTGCGGTGACGTCTGCGTGTTCGCTTCTGTATGAAAATCCTCTAAAACGGTTGGTATATTCTCTAAACTACCGTCCGATTGTTGTTGTTGCTGTTGTTGTTGTATATGTTTGTATGGGTGTTTGGAGTGATGGTGACCGCCACTGCTACTGCTGCTACCGTTCAGACTAAGACTATTGCTGTAGCTATCATTCAATTTATTGAGAGTCGTTTCAATGCGTTCTATGCGTTGGTTAAGTTGATTTGTTTGTTGGCTGATTGGTATTGGCGGTAAGTCGGTTGTCTCCAAATCGAAACTTTCACGTTTCCTTTCTAAAACACTCGTGAATGTTTTGTTCGCAATTTCCAATTCACGCACCGACAGAGAACGCTCAAGACGTTCAACGAGTTGTTCCAAACGATTAACTAAATTCTCAAGATTTTGGGCAACAGATGACGACGATTTCAGTTGATATTCCGTATCTGGTTGGAAAGAGATGGTAGACGAATTTATTTCTACAATATAAAAATATAGCCAATCAATCGATGTTTAAAATTTCTTTAAATTTCAAAAAACTATTTGTTTTTGAAGGAATTATGAAAAGAATTTTATAGACAATTTTTTCTTCATGACAAAGGTGGTCAAATAAACAGCCATGTTTCTTAGGCTTTGAAATTAAAAAATTAGATTAGATTTAATTATCGAGAGACGTTATGGTCACACAATAATGAATGTAGATAATTATGTCCCGATTAAAACCTGAATCACAATCAAAATTTACTCATAGAGAAAATAGCTAAAAGAATAGAATGATTTGATTTTGTGTGTTTCATAGCTTTCTACACTTTTTCATTATATTTCGGAATCGGTTGGAGAAATTGTTTTTTTATTGGTATTCGAATAAATGTTGGTCAAATCAAGCAAAATGATTTTAACAGTTTTAGAACTCGTTCATAGAAACGATTTTAAGTGTGGATTGAAGTTTTATGGGAAAATATCGAGACTAAAAATTACTACTACAAATTACAGACGATTTTTAAATTAATTACCATTTATGAAAATGGTGAAAGTGAAATCAATGAATTATTAGGGGGCGTGAAATTAATGAATTATAAGAACCATTCACTCAACACAAATTTCGAAGTGTGTTGTATAAAATTCCTAGTGGGAACTATTTTCTGACAATGCATGCTCAATTTTTTTATGAAAGAATAGATTTTTTTGTAGATTTGATTGAGATATTAAAATACAGGTGTAACAAAAGATTCAGATGTCAGCGCATAAATTGAAAAATAGAAATAATATTAATCACATAAGTGTTCATGTCGCTACTGAGAATACACTGAAAGATCGTTGAATGTTAAACTAAATGGCTTCTATTCATCTGCCGTTAGTTTCAATTTTAATCAAATATTATTAAAATTTACTCTCATGAAAATTGAAGAATTCTTTTAATCCGCATCTAATATTTTTGATGATTTATTTCTACTCTTTCTTCATCACATAATCACTTCTGTTTACTACTACAGACTAATAACCGTTACAATTAGTTGTCAATCAAAAGAGAATTCTTTTTAATAAAATATGGAAATTTATTTCTTTTTAATAAAATATGGAAATTTATCTTTTGTTGTGTGACGTCAAATATATTAAAATTTCATCATCATCATAATTATGATAATTTTCAAACGAGAGTAGATTGTTTTATTATAAACATTTCTCTAAGGCAAACATAAATTAATATATTTCTATTGAAAATAGAAATTATAAATATAAAATAGTGTATTTTTTAAATCGAAACCCATGAAACTGCTCGTAATTTATTGTATCGTAAAGATTAAAATTTTAGTGATAATTTAAAAATAATTATAAAATTTTATTATAATATAAAATAAAGAATCTCATAAAATCGTGCAAAAAATGGCGACTAATTACAGAAAAATCGTTTGTATTAAAAATTCTAATTTCAGTATAAACTTTTTTAATAAATTCTAGTCGTTCATGAATTCAAAATTATACAAATTAGGTTTTTTTAAAAAAATGTATATTTTAAAAAAGTTTCTAAATACGTTTTTTTTCGTTAAAGGAAAATCTAGAATACGAAAAAAATTATGATCAACAGATTTATTATTCTCAAATACTAAGTAAAATTAAAAATAAATTTAATTCAGACGTAACGAAATTCCAAAAATAGATTGAAAAAATCTTAAACCGAAAATTAACGCAATAATAAATTTGTATATTCAATAGTTGTTTAGATATAAAGATATATCATAAAAAGGAAGCCAGCACAAAAATAAAATAAAATCTTTTAAATAATTTTTTGTACGTCGAAGACGTGAGCACCGCAAAATTCTGAAAGGCATCCAAAAATGAAATGATGATACAATACATTTTTAAAATTAAGCAAGCGTATAATACAATCCATTGAGATTTACTTCCAGCCAATAAAAAAATCTAATAAAAAAGTTGAAAAATTCTTAAAAAAAGTTTACACAAGAAAAATACTTAATAATAAATCCATCACAATTGCTCATCTCATGCATGATAACATTTTTGTTTATAAAATGATCGTTTTTTTCGAAAGTAGTAGAGGAAAAATGTTAAATGTTTTCTTCACCTCCACCTCCTCCTCCACCTCCTTGTATATTACTTTCTTTCTCGCTACTCTCTTCATCATCGTCTTTCGATTGTCGGGAAGAGTAAATGAAATTTTCTGTAACAAGAGGTTGAAAGCGAACATTATGCTCCACCGCGGCGTGAGCTGCTCTTAGTAAATCGGTATACAATCGCTGTCGCTTTAGTTCCAATTCATCGAGTCCGACTGGCGTTACAGGTGGTTCCGTACAGCCACTATTATTTCAAAAAATAAATAGCTTTCTTTTTTGCAGCTCGTTTTCAGCAATATATCTTTAATAATATGCCAAAATCCAGTGAAATTATACACTTAATGAGCTCCAACTTTTTTTCAAAAAGGAAATTCATAAGTCTTGAATATTAATTTTACACCGCGTTTGTAATGATTGTGAAAAATAGTTTCATCAAGAACTTTCGAAATGAAATCGATAGTAGGAAGAGTAACGGTCGAAAACACGTAAACCGCGTAAATTTGATTAGAGTATAATTAAAATGTTATACAAATTTTGTATGGAGAATTTTTTTACAGCTTTCACAAAATTGTAAACATAATCTCATTCTAGCAAATCAGCTGTTTTGTGCAAAATTCGTTCGGTAGTCTTAAAATCAGCTGTTCGATATGTAAATTTTCGACACACCGTGTAAAAAGAGACGTACAATTAGTCAGTTATGAAATGTACAAATTTATTCCATTACATTAATCCCCATTCCATTTTTCGTGTGAATGAGAAATTTTTTCTGTTTGAATGGAATCAAAAAGAGATCACTACTGCATCCACTTAACCTCAATGAAGTTGTCAACGCATTTGAATATGATAGTAAGCTCTTCCATATTATAAAACTTTACTCCCGACTCAATTATTATGCATTTCCATAGAAGCCATTGAAACATAAAAACAAATTATAAAACAATAGTTAAATTTAAATGCTTGTCAAACACAAGCTAAGTAAAATTATAGAAGGAAAAGCCAACAACATTATCGCATTACATATCATTAATCCTTTCATCGTTAAACCATTCTGGTAAACCGTGAACGAATGCATAGGTTTCTGGTACTCCATTTTTACCAATATACGGTGCACACATACTCTCACGCTTGGGCGGCGGCAATGAATCCGAAAATACATCGTCATCATCTGCTAACAATGGATGATCGTAGGGCGGTGGTGGTAGTGGATCTGGTTCAATAATCTCAGCTTCTGTACTAATATATACTTTTTTCTTAATTGATGTATGCGCGGAATTATGACGGGAAAGGCAACTTTTTGGTGGCAGTTCGTGACTATCGCTCTCATCGATCTTGCCATCTTCATCCGATGGATCCTGCTCATATGGTTCGGGTATTGTATCCACATCGGTGTCAATACTAGCCGCAGCAACCGATGTTGGTAGTTTATGAATAACCGTTGAATTCGTATCATCGGTCGATATCGATGGCGAAGATTTACTTTGAAGATTTTGATCGTGTGTGGAAATTGGTGAATTCGCCTCTTCCGATGACGCAACATGTATTGCAACTGAAAAATTTCGAAGTCATCAAATTAAAGCGATGGCTTTAATTCACCAGAATTATATACGGAATGAAGAGGGAAACAGCAATTAATGCCATAATAAAAAATCGATATTAGAAATATATTCATTATATTTCTATAATTTCGTAATTTCATTCTTAATCTTTAAAATTTTATTAGTTTATTTCGCGTCTTCTTTCGCACACGCTCAATTACGTTTAATTCTCAATTAAGAAAGAATTACAAACGAATTTGTTTTTAAATTCAATCTCATTTCTCTTTAAATATTTCTTGGAAACTTCGAAACCTTCGAGATGTTCCGAATTATTTGCCTTTAATTATTTATTAAGAGGTTTTTAATTGCATTAACAATTTTTAATTTTTGAAAGCTTTAATTGCTTAATAAAGCCTTAATTAAGGACGTTCCGAAACCTTTAAAACTGTTTATATTTGTTTGGTTTTATTAGAATTTTTAATTTCTTTAAATCAAAATTAATGACAAAAAAATTTGCCAATTGTAAATTTCCGAATAAAATTCCTAAAAGGGAATTAAATTTAAAAGACGTCTGTTAACTAGAGTTGAATTTGAATGCGTGAGAGGAATTACTTGTGAGTAACATTTGGATTGGAACGAATTTGCAGGAATAAATAAAAGTTGTGATGCTTCTTTTGATTTATTTATCTGTATCAAGGCCGTTGAGGGATGCCGATATGATTATCACACTTACATTATTATTATTTTAATTACGTTTAGTTTTTACATTATTGTTTTATATTGTTTAATTTTTACTTAGATCATCACTAAAGAATTCAAAGCTAGTACAATTAACTTGATAATAAATGTCATGAAAGATGAAATCATGTAGATTATTATTATTTTAAGGATCGAGTATTATTTTTGAGATAAATGGCTAAAATGAATGTAATTATGATTACGACTGAAATCATTTGGTTTAACTGTAATCAATATTATCTTATTATATTATGATTTTATTATTTTATATATTCTATTGATTATTTTACGGGTTTAATAATATATAGTTATTTAATTATAATGATAATCAGTACAATTGTGACTTCGATAATGTTTCTTCTGATTTTACAGTAGAGTCGCAGTAACGTGAACTCAAAAAGGGGGGGAAACGGGGTCTGACCCAACTGTTGAATTCATTCACGTTGCTGAGTAATTTTCTAAGCATATTTATACTCAAAATGATATTAAATTAATATATAATATAATAGAGCTTTTCGAAGACTTTTTTAATAAAAATTATAAGTGTTACTTTTTAATACATTTAAGCAATACACGCGTAGTCACAGTTCATTGAAAAGAATCTTCCAATTCTAGTTTGAACTAGTTTCTTATCTACATTTTGTAATATTGTTCTCCTATTCTTTTGGAATCCGAAATTTGTCTCCCGTCCAACTAATTTTCTTCAGCCCTTTCTATGAACGCATTACGTCTTGAAATTCACCTTTCGGACTAACTTTCGTTAAATGTTCTGTAATTTCATTCAAAATGAGATACACAAGTCTTTTGTTTGACATTTTTTACGCAAAGTTCAATCAATAATGCAATGTTCCACAGCTCGAGGAATCCGGAAAAATATATCGTTGATGTGTGAAAGTTATTCAGTTATTCCTTCCATGGATGAAAGTAGTAGAGAAATTCATTCACGTTATCGAGGCATACAAGTTTACGTAAGAAACTCAATGCTAGAAAAATCGTGTTCTCTCTTTAGCCGGATGTCCACACTAGTCGGGATTCATGATACCGCGACTCTACTGTAATAATACGGTTTGCATAAAAGATAAACCGATTTCAATATTAGGTCAACAAATTATTCCAAATGTTATTAAGCTCTTTATTATTATCATTATTATTTTTATAACTATTTATTTTATAATAAAATAATTATTTCAATTGATGACCAAGAACAAGAGAAACGAATTATATTGCATTATATATATTACTTGCAGAGCATAATCTTGATAATGAAGAGAAGAAAAAATAAAGAAAAAAAGACTCATAAAAAACCACAAATTAAGAACAAAACCCTTTTAGGACTTTTGAATTTCTTTTTTCATTAAAAATAAAAAATACTTTATCTTCAAAATACCCGTAACTCTTGCTGTGATCTCCTCCTCTGTCTCAATTGTCGTTTGATAACCATCAAGTGGTTTGACAGATTCCACTGCTTTCGTCGCACCGGCATCCTCTGCAACCTGATATTCGGGTGTTCCTGAAGTAGAAGTGAAAGAGGCTGTCCTCGAGGTATGATTCAATTTTTGTAGATCTCCTTCATTTTTAACATTAACTTCATAACCATTCGTGCTTTTAGTACACTCACCAACACCATTGCCATCACCATCATCATCACTAATCACGTTCCCTTCACTAAGTCGTATATTATACAGTATGGGTGTGTTGTTTTCTTCTTCTCCTTCAGCTTCTGCTTTTGTATCATCATTATCATCTTCGTCATTCGGCTTACTATTTTCTATTGTTATCGTTGGAATAATCAGCTTTTTATCCTTATTTCCCACATTTCCTGCTTGACATTCTTCCTCCTTTCCTTTTCTTTGTTTGTCTTTTTTGTTTTTTATTTTGTTGTTTGTGGAATCCTTTTCAGGATTGGCACGACAGCACGAGAACATTTTGAAGCAATTTTATTTGTAAATTTATCTTGCTTTTCTTTCAAATTTCTTTTTAATAATTTAAGCAATAATGAAATAATGTTTGAAAATAAATGATCACTTCTTTGAAAACTGCGAGTTAGTGTTTTTTTTGAGAATTTTTCCTCTCATGTGTTTTTTTATGAAAAGCAAATGACCCAGTTACGGTAACCCCACCCTGTCAGCGCTTAAGTAATTGAAATATGCGAAAATGGATAGAAGAGAAATTAGCGCTAACAAAAATAGTATAGAAAACTTATTCAGAATGATATATTTGTGGCTTTTTAAAAGTGTCCTTAACATAGAGGAAATATTTAATAATCGATTACAAAGGATATCGTCTTTAATTTACTAAATTTAAAATAATTTCCGTGACAAATCTCCGTCACATCTGGTCAAGTTCGGTTTAGTGATATTTAAAAAGATCAGTCTTTAAAATAACGCAAAGAAGTTAAAAGCCACCGAATAGAAAACCACAAAGGGTTGACGTATATGGGAGGGGGCCGGGTGAAAATACAATTCAACACTGTTGCTAAATGACATAAATGTGGAAAAGAATCTCACTCCACCGACGATACACAAATGGATACTCGTTTTACTTTAGTTCTTTTGTTAAACGAAAACTCGTAAATGAAAGAAAAGTCTGGAGAGAACGAGTGTCGGGACACGATGACGCCACGATAGAATATACATGTATGTCTCTAACGTTCGTTTGTTTGTTTGTAATAATTAACAACAGTAAGAACCGTCATATCCTTGCTGAAATTGAGGACATTTTAAATAACAAGTAATTTCTAGTGATTTTGGCTCTGGAAGAAAAATGATTTAACACTTTTTTGTTATTGCCATCGATTGGATTTAAATATTTTTGGAGGTTTTTAAGGATTTCCTAAATGATGAAATTTATATCACATCGTCGCGCATTTCATTAATATCGCAAACACTAGAAGACGACTTATTTCATTGCACACACAAGCTTTAATAAATTCAGTTAACGGAAGGAGACACAATCTAGGTCAAGCCAGGTGAAGACCCGGTGACTTTAATTGCAGCTCGATAGAAAGCACGCCTCACAACCAGACACCGCCATCATCACCATCCTTGTAGTAATCACATCTTCCGCCTTTCAAATCAGTTTGTTCAAAATCAGAATTATTATAGATAATTTTAATAAAGTATTTTTTTAAGAAAATGTGTTTTATGTATGTTTTCAAAAATTCTATTTTATTTTAAATTTACACAATTGCCGAATTTTTTATTCCCAAAATCAGATAACGAACTGACTGACCGGCCGCTTCACTTACTAACTGATTAACTGACTGACTGTAATGAAAACTACTTTGGCTTTGATTATTTTTGGAGTGTGTGTACACAATCTTTTCTCTTTTCTCTTTACTCTTCGCAGATCAAAACCGCTCAGTTGGGCCGATTCAAACAACTGACATGCTTCACTTTAAAGAGCATGGCACGGCCGACATTTTTCTCGGTTAAACCAGAAAATAAACGGATACAGGAGGAATTATTGTGTTGATTTTTCCCCTAACGCATTGTCGTAGCAGTAAGCATAGGGTAGAAGCAACGGCGGCAGCAGAGACAGCATACCTGTCATACAAATTTGGTCCAGTGGGCACTGATGGACCAGACGATTGCACTATGTGGTGAAATAATAGGGAATGTGGTGAAACCAAGTAGATAAATTCAAAGGATTTTCAGAGAAAAGGAGAACTGTTAGTATTTCTTGATAAACTAAAGTTAATGAATTCCAAAATTAAAAAAATGCAAGCGAAACATTAAATTTAAGTTAACCCCCGTTGAAATTAAAAAACAATTTGTTTGAAATATTTAATAGCCAACCTTAATTTCATCTCTATGGATTGTGTACAATATTTTACAGACGATTTGCTCAAAACTAATAAATAAATGGTTGCAAGAAAAATAAATAGCTGAAAGAGTTTTAGTTATTAACATCAAGATTTTAAATATTTATCAAAAAATTTAAAATTATAGAAAGCGGATATTATTTCCATATATATTATTAAATAATATATATATATATATATATATATATATATATATATATATATATATATATATATATATATATATATATATATATATATATATATATATATATATATATATATATATATATATATATATATATATATATATATATATATATATATATATATATATATATATATATATATATATATATATATATATATATATATATATATATATATATATATATATATATATATATATATATATATATATATATATATATATATATATATATATATATATATATATATATATATATATATATATATATATATATATATATATATATATATATATATATATATATATATATATATATATATATATATATATATATATATATATATATATATATATATATATATATATATATATATATATATATATATATATATATATATATATATATATATATATATATATATATATATATATATATATATATATATATATATATATATATATATATATATATATATATATATATATATATATATATATATATATATATATATATATATATATATATATATATATATATATATATATATATATATATATATATATATATATATATTAAAAAATAACATTAAATTAAATACTTTACTAATATGCACTTTGTAATATGCAATTCAATAAAATTGGAATTAAATACAAATGAAAATTAGACTATCTCTAGGATCAAATATTTCTGAAGTATTGGGAAATTAAATATTCCAGCCTTTAGATAAATACATGGCTATTATATAATTATATACATAGATATATCAAATACATAGTCTACATGTGGTGAATATCTCTGTATACCACTGCATATATATCAACAAAAGTATGGTTAATAAATCTCACGCCTGCGCAGGACACGAGGTATTGTTTATTCTTGCCATCAGCTGTAGGAACGTAAGGCAGAAAAAGATTAAAAAGATAAAGTGGCTCCATAAGCCAAACCCAAGCAATTTGGAAATCTTATCGGACTTTTTTAATGGCTTTTCAATAAAGATTTAACAACGTCGATAAAATAAAACGAAACAAAATGGACGAATGGATCAGATTTAGAAAATAGATTTAAAGATTCTTAATTTAATTTTGACAGACGCCGAAAATTAGACGTTTACATATCCCAAAAATTATATTGGTTGACGCCATTAAGCTATTTATTTAATTATGTTTTCCAAAACAAAAAACCATTATATTCAAAAAAATATTAACAGTTTTTCATCGGACACAAAAATCATAACGGTAATAAATGGGCACGCGGAGAAGAAAACAAATTTGATGCCAATTTGTTTGAATCAATAGAAACTTCTCCTTTTCAGAATTGAACACAAAGCAAAGACAAGACCAAGCAAGTAAGAACGCTTACTTTGGCTTGGTCGATGCTCATAAACCCTACACGCGCAGTAAAAAGTTATGGCTCGAATTGAATAATTAGTGGGAAACTTTATGACCACTCATACAAATTTTTATTTAAACACCTCCAACCGTTTATGAGATATCGCTAACTTCTGTATTACTAGACAGGCCACGCCAATTTTTGCAAAAATTACAATGTATATACACATATATAGTTAATATATAAGCGTATTCTACACTTTCAAATAAAATTTCGTTTTAATATTTTTTACCGTTCAAGATATATAAGATTTTAAAGAATTTGATATAGAAGTAAGCGTGACACTGATGTGATTACGCCCATTTTGAGCATAACTTAATTTTTGATGACAGAATGTTCATACTAAATATCAAAACACAGCTCTATCCGATCTTCTATAATCGTGATTTCCACAGACAGACAGACAGAGACACGGACAGAGAAGAAACCTCTTCGGGTGTAGGGTATAAAAACAAAATAAAGCATGGAATATTATTTACCTACAAAAACGTTTCTGCAATATAAAAAAACAAAAACAATGAAACAAAGCAACTAAACCAAACCAATCAAGATGAAATGGCTTTGGCAGGAAATAATTTTATTCCGGAAGAATTGTCTTTTGTTTGAAACCGCCAATGAATTGAATTCTCTCTGGCGTTTTAATGAAAAAACTATTTTCTAGAAATAATATTCTATTATTTTTATTAAAACAAAAGCAGGTGGAAAAGAAAGTATTAGTTATTGCTTAAATAAAATAAAAACAATTATAATTATTCTTATTTTTATCCCGTAATTATTATAACAAAAACGTTTTACATTTATTTTTACGTTTACGTTTTATATTTATTTTTATTTCACAAATAAGTGTTATTGGATACGCTGTAGTAATTTTGTTTAGAAGTTTTGTCTCAAACTTGTTTAGAAATGACTGATGGCATTAAGGAATACCATTTTAAAAATTGCGATATGACAAATTTTCTTCGAAGTACGGACATTTAATACAATTCAATTTTGTATAGAAACGTATCAAATTAAAAAATAATAAGAATTAAAAGAAACGCGAAAATAATAAACATTCGTCAATTTTTTCTCGACTACTTTCAAAGAGTATTCCGGTCAACATACCTAACCAACATTATCATCGCCGCTGTTTATAGTAATCGCATTATATACTCGTTAAATGCCATTCTACACGTTTCGGGCGCTGTTGTTTTAAATAACGACTAACGAATTAAATGAATGAATCATTTTTAAAGCGATAAATATAATGAACGCTTAAAATAAAAAAAAAAAAATCACAAGTGACGATGACTAATTCGGACCATACTACTCATATAAATTATTTAAAATTTCATAAATTCAATATCTAGGATATTTATTTAATGATAACGAAGTATATGAGATAATAATGATGTATAAGTTCAAAGTCTTCAAAAGGCTTAATGAAACCACCATCACCGATTGTATTAGACTGGTAGGTTGGTGAATGTCTTCTTGAAGGCTATATGAATATTATAATTCCGAAATTCGCCAACTTCTAAAAAGGTTGGAAATATTTTGGAAAATTTACAAATTTAGTAAGTCATTTACAGTCCAATCTTCGCCTTTGTATCTGAAATAGTTTTATAAATTTCCAGATTTGTTAGTAAATGCAAGTAAATTTGCAAGTAAATTTAAAATTATTGAATCCATTGATTGATTTCAGGTTCACTGACCTGATAAACTGCTGTTTAGTCTTATCAAGCAGTTTGTGTTTGCTTTAGTAGTTTTTTTTTGTATAGAGTGTTATCACGAATGGACCCGAGAATACAATTCTTTCAATTTGTCTACAATTTCTCCGTAAAAATAATTTTCATATTGTTGTCTTCTTTTAAAACCTAACTGAATATCCAGTCCTGATAAAATAATTCTATTATTAATTCAGTTAATCTTGTTTTTTAGAAATTGATGAATATATTACATTATTTTTATATTGCCATATAAATAATGAAAAAAGTGACAAATTAGGTCAATAATGTTTAGCCTAAATATTTAATTTTTCTTCAAATATAAATTCTTTCAAATAAATTTATCTCTGATTCCCGGATTATTCTTGTTTAATAATTCACAATCGCATTAGAAGTCTTAAAATATTCTTAAATGAATAATTAGTCATAATGGAATTAAATTACTTGAACGATCTCATCAATCACAAATTATTTAAATTTTAGTTAAAAATGTCTAGTGAATTCTTTCACAAAACATTAAAAGTGCAAAATAATTAAGTATTAATTTTTTTTTCAGCTGAATTTAGAACATTTTACCGTAGGTTAGTGTTCCAAAGTGAATGATCAATTAATTAGGAACCAAATAACAACTTTCACAAATAATAGTATTCGAGTTATCCGACAGCAAGTCTATACATTCAAACATTCCCTCCCCCAACTCTTTAATGAGAAAACTGTTAATGACCCAGAGACTGAACAATCATTTCATTCATAACACACATATAGCTATTTTTACACATTTACCAAAATTAGAAAATTACCAAAATAGAAATAAAATTCCGTTTAAAAAAAATTAGTTTGCTCAAAAAACATCTGAAAATTTGTTTGGTGTTGCAAATAATTGATTCTATCTGAATTATATATAGTAATTTCGTTTCGAAAAATAATAAATTATTTCACTTTTAACTTTTCGACGTTTCTTTTTTTCTGGGTTGGAAAAACCCGCCCATCAAATCTCAAGTCGTATAGCCGGTCTTTCTCCATGGCCTTAGATTTTTTCGTCAATAATACCCTCCAGGTACATTTGCGTAAGGCGATTAATCCTTTTTTTATTATGCATCGAACTGAATCATCAATTCTTATACTATTCACTCACCTTCAAAATTATTCCTTCACAGATCTCACCTTGTCACGATTCAGCGATTATAAAATTAATTTACACACACGCAAACGCCTTTCTATTTCCGAATAAGCACAAAATTACAAAATTTTTACTGATTGCCGTCCTATTTGACAATCTAAAAAAGCTTTGTTTAATATTTCAGATGACAGCGACTGAAACAGTGTTGCATAGAATCCAGAGTATGGAAAAAGAGATAGATCAGGGTGAAGTTACACGAAGAGTATTAATTAATCGCTCACGTAAAATTGGAACAAGGTTTAGCATTGATATTTTTTTCTTTAATTTTTCTCTACATTTTTGTTACTGATAATTAAAAGCAGCATTAGTGATTCTCTGCATTACCGTATTTATACAATGTTTGTATGAAAATGTGGTTATACCAGTAATAATGTCCATAAATGCGATTTGTTGGGTATTTTCATTGATATAACTGCTATTAATGAAATTCTATAGGTTTTTGCAGCCACAGTAAATCTGAGTTATGGCAGAAATCCCTTCCGCCATTGATGCTAAGACGTTAAGAACATTTGAATAAATAAAACAAATTCTTTGATTTTCATTTCGACTTATTAAATTAAGGCACATAAAATTATTCCTGACAATACGTATTCACTTACGAAAAGTTTTAGAAT
This sequence comes from Physocephala rufipes, assembly GCA_963966595.1. Lineage (NCBI taxonomy): Eukaryota > Metazoa > Arthropoda > Insecta > Diptera > Conopidae > Physocephala > Physocephala rufipes. Next base: position 47,632,858 of record OZ016502.1, on the reverse strand, counting down.
ATTTACTAGAGGGCTACGATAGAGGCTAGTTTTCCATTGTCGGAAAATCGCCTCCCATTCGTGTGACTTTTCAAGTTAGGACTACTAGTCAGGGGGTATATCTGGGCTAAAATGTGGGGTGCAATTTCCTCAAAGCTCCATTTTTCGGTATTCGGGATGTCGACTCCAAATACTCGGTGATTCTTTATACCAGAATCTATCAATCATCGATCTTTTCATCAACGTTGTCACGTGGGCTACTCGTACCATCTCTGTCAAGTGTTACCGTTTCAAATTTAGTATATAGTTATACATGTATAATAGTTGTATTTGTACATATACTTATAAATGTAGGCTCAGATAGTGAAGTCATTATTATGTTTTGACTAATAAAGTAGTTATTACTGAGTAATATTTCTGCAATATCTCGAAGTTGAAAATAGATTGAACGGTCTTAGCAATTATATCAGTAATTAGCTTCAATTGTCGTTTTTGTCATTAGATACAATAGAAAGTTTTGATCTTAGATACAATGATCTCGTAGTCGAATTTTTATTTCTTTTTTTTAATTTGAATAAGATTTCAATCTGATTTCTGTTTATATTAAAGACCAAATTTATTTGGTGGTTTCTTAATTGACAATAAAATTAATATCATAAATTTAATTTTAAAGTCGAGTCTTGATATTCTTCCTTGAAAGTTCATCATAAATCGTGCCATGTGGTTTATCCACCGAAATAAACACTTCATTATTTTCACCCGGAGCGATTCCTTGGAATCGTTTGGTATCGAAACTGAAGTAATGTTTATCATCGATATAAATAAGGGCATTATCATCGATATAACTGCTATTTCTGGGAACACATCCAACACTTCCTTTTTGGTCAAATATAAAGTATTCTGCACACTAGGTGACGATATTCCAACATTTGGATCGCCAGAGAAATTTCCTATAATGATATTCCTGAACGTTTACCACGCCTGGCAAAAATTCATGTGTGGATATTCCAACGCGCAATCCACGACGGTGGTGAAAATACGATCGTGCTGGTCTGGCAGCGAACGAAACTCGTCATTGACAAAATTAACGAAGGATGACTGAGTGGTCTTGAGAACACGCAAGCCCTTGATGCCGCTGATAACAATTTGTTTAGGATCTAGAATGACACAGTGGGATGGTGAGAGAGGGGGAAATAAGAGAGAGAGAATGAGGAAGAGACAAAAAGTATAGAGGGGTAGAGAATACATCCAGATAATTTATTATGCAAATAAATAAAATGGCAAGGATGGTAGCTGGGTGGACTTACCGTTACGTTTGCATACGACATCACAGTAGTGCATTTCGGCCGGTGTAAAAATGAAGGCATGATTGTGTTTCTGGTGATTGTTGAACGAGCTGAAATTATTTATGTTTGTGTATGTTTTTGCGTTTTCATCATTGCCATCATCGCAGCCGGTCACGGCTTGATCTTGACTAATGCGCTGCCAAGGATATTCTTCGATGTGAATGCGAGCCTCTTGGATGTGCGAGTATTTGTTAAGGAAATGATTTCCAAGTAACAAAGCAAACTTATCGGGGTTCTGAATGCCATATTTCTTCGCCAACAGATAGACGGTGTTCTTCTGCGAATCGGTAGCGGCAATATCACTGTTGTCTCCTAATGTTACGCCTCCCGGACAAATAGACAAATGACTATTAAATATTATAAGCGAGTGGTGTTTTGTCACCTTTGAATCCTTTTGACTGAACAGTTTCAGGTGTGTCCCTACCTCATGTTCGTTTATTGTGTGAACGGGCGATTTCCTTTTGACGTGCGTCATCCTGATGCATCCTTGCTATACCTTGATCAGTGATCATATAACGATGTGATTCATTGCTATATTCGTTGCCTTTGAATGAATCGATGAGGAATCGGTGCAGGAAGGGAGGAAACATTTTTTATTTTCGTTATCTATAGAGTAATCTTCTATTCGAGATAAAACTTATAGAAGGGAAGATTTTGTGTTTTCGCAATTTTGATAAGATTTGATATTAAGGAAGAACACTATGAATTCAGAGAAAGTGAACGGTGCGAATGTCACTACCAAGTTTGTTTCCTATTCGGCAAGTATTGGGGGGACGCATATGCATTCCGATCATGATCCATCGTGATTATAATTTTTTATGTAAAATTTATCATTCGAAGGTCATAACGAAGACTGTCATAACTTTCATATTTTCTGTTAGTTAGAATAGAGAGATTGGCGGCGCATTGTTGACTATCGATGTCTTATGAGTCATTAAAAATCGTTTAACAAGAAATTGAAATATTTGCTACGAGAGTAAATCAAATAGTTTTGCTCTTCAGCTACGCGGAAATTAGTTTCAAATTACTTAAAAAAACCAATAGTAGTCCAATAGTAGTCCAATCATCCAAGATGATCTATTTTTATCATCTTAAAAAGATTTTTAGATTTGATTTTTTGTTTTGGTTTAGCATAATTTCTAACCTCTTAAACTCTTAAAACCCAAATTTCTTTTTCGCCGTTACGTTTCGTGTCGCCCCTTCCCAGTTACCTTTCAACTGTCTGTCATACCTTTCTTCTCTAACATGCCTCCCATAATAGTATCAAACAGTTGTAGGGCAACTGAAAGAACGAAACAAGACGTGACGCGCATAAATAGATGAACTTGGCTAAAATTTCTTAGCTTCAGTTTATTTGATTGACAAACAAAAGCAAAATAATTGTTTTCCATTCCATTAAAAAGGCTTTGATTGTTTGAACGGATGACTGTTTGTTTGTTTTAAGTCATTCATCTATTACATCACTCAATGAGGTACGAAATCTGGGTGTGTTAGACCGTCACTTTTTGGATTTAGGACTTATTATTGAGCCAAGTTTGTGAAGAGTTTAAACTGAGACTCTAAAAAGTGACCGCAATCACGTTTTATTGTTGTAAAATATTCCAAAAAAAGTAATGAGCATCAGTCTGAATCGAGTACGCTTCGGGTTAAGTTCATTCCTTCGCTCATCCAGCAAAAATTCAATTCTTTTCAATTGACGAAGAATATTAAATAATATCAAAGTGTTCCACAACACCATGAGATCCTCGCCGCCTTTACCAATTTTGTTTATCTTTTTTGCATTTCTGGTAATTTGTGATGCTGTTGCGGTGATTCATCATCAAACTTCATCCGATGAATTTGGTTCAGTTTGTGATTTGTTGGGTATTTATAAAATGCGTCAAACTGTACTAACATCTCCTGATTATCCTGCGTCTTACCCATCTGGACGTTGTTGGGATTATGTTGTCCGATCGCCATATCGTTGTCCCACAAATTTTCACGTTCAGTTCCTGAACTTTTCTGTGGCGCCTTCGACAAATTGCGTACGAGATTATTTAGTAATTGGTCAATCAGAAGATGGTAATCGTTTAAAACTGCTGTGCGGTGAAATTTCAGGCATCAAAATATATCACACTACTGACGGTATATTGCGCCTTCGTTTCCAGTCTGCGAACGATGCGGATCGAGATTACGTCCGGAGGTCACCGAATGGGAAAGGTTTTAAATTATTGGTAACGCGTTTAGCTTGCGAATGCAATGATATCGAAGAGAATGAAAACGAACAGGATGACATACCACTCCCTTTGGATTTACAGCCGCCACATCTCACTCGTTTGGTATCATTTCGTAACCTTAGCAGTCGGGCAGAGTCTGAAGACTCGTATAGAAAATCTCCAAATGCACCCTTCCAGCAGTCTGAACACTTTCAACAGGGTCGTCAAAGGCAGAATGAACAGTCCAATGCCGGGAGAGGTGAAGTACCAGAGGTCTGTTGTGCAACTAGTTTCCGACAACCACGTTTTTATCTGTCCAGCCCTGGATTCCCAAGGACGACTATCACTAATTTGCTTCCGGTCGCACGACGTGATTGTCAATTTTTTTTGGAGAAGGCAACACCCAGTATTTGCCGCTTGCGTATAATATTCAAATTTTTTGATTTTGGCCAAATCGTCAATTTTAGCGATGATGCGAGCAGCCTGGGTGTCTCTAGTACTTTAAAAAAGGACACAATGCAGGACAACTGTTACGAGGATTATATAGAAATCGATGGTGCTCGAATTTGTGGATGTCGCACTGGATATATTTTCACCGCTCCGTGGGGTTTGGGCCGGAAAGTGTTGCGGCTGCGCATGGGCCATTCGGGAATAGCGTCAAGCGGTTTTTTGTTAGATATCATCCAGGAAGAATGTGTCGAGGATGCTCAGTTGGAATTTCGACAGCCCCAGTATACATTTGAGGCACCTTCCCAATATCAATTCCCACAATTACCGCAATTACCGCAATTACCGCAATTACCGGAATCATCGCAATTACCGCAATTACCGCAATCATCGCAATTACCGCAATCATCGCAACTCCCGCAATTACCGCAATTCCCGCAACTGCCGCAATCGACGCAATTACTGCCATCCCAATCATCATCATTTTTCCCACAATTTGTTTACACTCAGAGTCAATCGTATGGTAACTCTGCTAAGTCAACATTCATAGGATTAACACCAAATAATTGCGATCCTCCACCAAGCTTCCCTTTTCCTAGGCATTTCTTGCGGCCAGAAGTCATTTCCACTCCAGAAGTGTTCGATTCAAGGCAAACAACGAATTTTGAACTTCATCATTTTGACGGTGGCAATCAATTAAATTTACTAAAGCAGCCAGTTTTGGGCCTACCTCAAAGGCGTGGCTATATGTTTTGGAAAGAGAATCATTGCCATTTCGATATAAACGATGTTTTACGTTTATCCGTTGACCCTCTTTGGCTAACGAAACCGATATGTCGAGCACCCCAAACCGTTTGGTAAAACCATATCAGATCAGATCAGTCACGTATTGAATAGATTAAGCTTTAAAACAATTTTTTACATAGAAATTGGTTTAAATAAATCGAGTGGAAAGCAAGAAAGAAAAATTATTTCGAGCAAATACAAGATGATAAATATTCAGTTTTAATATTTTAATGAATGTCGCAACATTTCCGGAGGGTTTAGAAAGCGGCAGTGAGGAACAATAAATAAGTTGAAACTTAAGTAAACAAAACCAAACCTAAATCCTAAAAACTAAATAAACCCAAAAGTTGTGAAAACGCTGAACGAATATGAAATACGTTTTTTTATTAAAAGTGTAAACATTTGTAAGTGTAAACAAGTGTAAACAAGTGTAAAAGTGTCTCTCTTTATAAGTATAGATGGCATTAGTGGTCCCTCAGTAAAGTACTAAAATAAAAAATTTGCCTTTCATTGATTTCTTTTACTGGTGTGGGTGGGAGCGTGTGTGTGCTGGGGGAGGGGGGTAATATTGTAATATATCCTCATTCATATGGCTGTCTCGGATGTACGGTAGATTATCGATAATATTTTTATCTATTCCTGAATTATCCTTGGTAGTGTTTGAAAACACAACACTAAACGTTCTCAAATGAACGCAATTTCGAGATGTTCTCAATCGCAAATCTGCGATTGTTGAAATTCAACGTATTCAACGTTTGTGAATTTTACTTTTCTTCTTTCCTCTGTCATTCCATAAAAAATGATAATGATGATAATGATATTTCTATCATAATTTCTATCATAATGTCTCACTAATTAGTGAGATTTCCGACGAAAACGAAGTTACTGAAATATCATGTAAAAATTTCATTTGTTATTTGCTACCAGAATTTAAAATGAATGCGATTTTTGCATTTGAAATTAGACTCTTCAAGTCCGGCTTTGATTCTGGTAAAAGGAGCCTGTGCAACAGCGTGAAAGAAAAAACTAGCCCATCCCTTCCAATCGTTTTTACTTCAAGGGCACGTTTGTGTTTGATTGTTTGAACTCTTCGTGCGATTTTGACACGATAGCCACTCGCTGAAGACATGCCACATAAAATCTAGGGATATCAACCCGTTTCATAAAAAACAATGTTTAAAAACGAATTAATTTTATTGCCCGTTCAAATGAAAACGATATAAGAAAATTTTGCTCATATCGAGGTTATTAATTTATTTGGTATTATGCATTTCTTCAGTGCATAAAATTTTGTTAAGAACTTTTCAATCTCATAATTATTGGACACTCTGCTTTATTTACTTACCAATCATTTGCTACTCTTTATCTAACAACTTCATGAATGTCTTTAACAAAGAGAAGCCTTCTATAAAATTCAATTTTCGTTCATTTATTTTTTCATATTTTAAGAGTACGATATATACAGACACCATATTAGAATTTCTTATTTTAATTAATGATTTAATTATGATATTTTCGATTTGTATGTAAAACTTGACAAGTAAATAATATTAATATGTAATATATTTTCCTACAATAAATCAAAGTATAATTCAATTTGAATATATTTAGTTTATATATTTTGATTTATATTTTTACGATATATTTATATACGACTATATAAGTTTGTATGCATTTAGCTTAGAATATTTTCTTGATATGACTTTGTTTTACATTGATTGAAACATTTAATTGATTTATTTTTGAACGGATTGCAAATATTTACATAAAATTTGTTTCGAGATTTAAAAAAAGAGGATTTTAAAAATTTTTTGTAATAAAATTACTTTAATAAAAACTATTAGATTTTATTTGGTATCAATAGATTTAGCTGCTCATTAAGGGTTCCATTTATATAAATTTCCAAAAGTATTAATTTTATTTTATACGAAAACTGCATTTGTCAAGCCGAACTTTCAGTTTAACCCAAAAATCGTATATTTGTAAAAATTGCCTTTGCTGGACGTTTGCGATTACAAAATTGTACCGTCCTCTGATGGTTACCCTTACGATTCTCATGTAGACTCACGAGTAACTTAAAGACATCTTCCTTGCTTGGGTTGCAGGCGTAGCGCAATTCTGGCTCGTAGTTGCTGCAAAGGAAAGAGGTGGAGATATAAATAGTTAAAGTGAGCAAGATCGGGAAAAGAGAGTGAAAGAGAGAGATAATTTGGCTTTATCTGTTCACTTTCGAAATGATATTTTCACACCTTCGATTTCGATTGTGCCTTTTCCACGGGTAGCGACGGTAATAACGTGATCGTTTTTTCATTCCATTCGATGACAACGAATAATTGAAATCGGTCGTTTCTTCACCGGAATTGAGGGATTCTTCAGCGGGCTCTGCGTATGTCAGAGGTAATGTATCAACCGTGGGATCCTGCAAAAGATCACAATTACATTTTTCAAGAGTCTTTCGATAAATATATGATCCTTTCACCTCTAAAAATTTTAATAGAATTTTGTATTTGTTTACCGCATCTTGTTCTTCATATAAATCGTCTTCTAGTTCACGTAAAATATCATAATTACTTGCCACTTCCATTTCATTGTAGACCGTGTCGGCATAGTCGGGCTCTTCTGGTAATGTACCCAATTCATTACCGCTAACAAACGCTTCAGCATTTAGAGCACGCAATAGTTCTATTAGAGGAAGATAAAAATTTCTTCTTTACGATTTAGTATGAATTGTTGTTCTAAATAAATCTTCTTTTTCGTCTTTTGACATTCCTTTCTCGCTTTGTTTCCCTAAGTGAATTTAATCGGAAATTAAAAATGTCATCAGAACGTCCGAGTCGGTGACACATGACGCATGCAGTCTGCAGTTTGCAGATGTAATTTTTCCTACTGAATGAGGGAACAACTGGGGGAGTGTAGGAGACTATTTTAACTGGCTTCATTAATTCAATTTCTAGAACATGAAATTAATTCTTTGCCCGTAGAAATTCCTAGTTCAATAATTTGTCTGATTACATTTGTCATATAAATATAATTTAAGAGGTCTTTTACCTTGCTTTTGCTCTTAACAATGCGATCGTGGACTGAATGGGGGTTGGTGGTCCGTGGTAAAAAATGATGGAGTAAAATTCAGATTGAACTCAACGTTATTAAAGAGGAATAGAAGTGGGAATGATTTAAAGCAGTAATAGTAAAAATTTAAATTGAGTGAATGAAATAGGCGTACGTTAAAACAAGAGAGGTAATATTTAATGACAAATGCATTCACGACATCATCGGTTTTAAAGCAATTTTTTGTCAATTTTCCAAGAGTGGAAAAAATATTACCATAGTGAAAGAAGTTTATGCATTTTGTTCAACAGAAGAGAATTCCTCATAAAATGGGTACAGGATACTCAATTAATAGTTTCTATTCAGTAAGGCACCTTGATGTCTACCCCACTTTTCCCTCACCCGATCCGACAATATGCATTCCGATATTTTAATTGTAATTTCTATTGTTGACATTGTTGTCATTGTTGTTGTTTTTGATATACCTATTCTACTCTGTTCTAATAAAGACAAGACTTGATTAACTTGTTCAACAAGGACACGAAGAAATAAAAAGATTTTTAAAGTTCTACGATGGAAATTATATTGATGTGAGTATCCGTCCGGTGATTAGCATATGTGTGAGTGTGTAAGTGCGGGTAAAAATCTAAATTGTGGATACTCGGAAATAATAGGAGTTAATTTCATACAATTGTTCTCTTGTTCGCGTATCCTTGAACGGGATAATGATGATAAAGGATACTCATTAATATTCGCTAGTGAAATTTCAAATCCTTCAACAAATTATTCATAAAATTACAAACGATTAACTAGATTTCCTTTTATGCTTTCGTGTCTCTTACCATTAAATATAAACTATTTTAGGAAATGATTCTAAGCATGCCTCGCATCCATGAATTTCTTCGAATTTTAAGTCGCTAAAGAGGTAACTTACAGTAAAAAGGTTTTGTTTACTCTTTGATTTATTTGAAAAAGTGCAAACGACGCCTGCACGCAAACAACGCCTCCCCAACACGTCCATATAAATGAAGACAAATATCACTCACCGTCGCCAGGATCGTAAACGGGCCGCTCGTTTATGTTGTCCATGTCGTGCGGTCCATACGAAATGCTGCCTATCGGTGGCACGTACACCGTGTCTGATGCCATGGATGGATATCCTTTTAATCCAACAGCAATGTGGCTTAATTGTTTTTTGGCCATTGCAGAATTCTTTAGAGCTGACGATGCTGCGGCCGCCGATTGCGCTGCGGATATTGAGTGGGTTGGACGAAAGGCCGTTACGCTAATACCGCAATAACTGCACCCAAATATTGTGGCAAAAACATAAAAAGAGAGCATCTTGTCTTGTTTCATTTTAAAATTTTTTTCCTCTTGTTATTGTTCTATTCGTTACTCGTTGCCTTCTGCTCTTTGTTGCCACACTTGTTCAGAAATAAATTACCTGCAAATTTATAACGGTAATTAACACGTTTGCGTTAGCATTTGTTTAGTTGTTTCGGGATTATAGGAATTGACTGGGTGTGCGTGTATGTTCATGAAGTGTGGGTGTTTATGGGAACATTAATTAAATTATGACTTAATTGAACAGAAAATATTAAACTCATCCTTTTTGCTGTCCTCTTCGCGCACGCGTTTTATGAGTTTTCCGTAATTAAAATAAATTGAACCGTTACGTTCGCGTAATACTACGAACTCGTCCTTTGGTTCAGGGTCCGCAAAATATTTGAAGAAGAGAAAGAGTTTCTACTACCCAAATTCCTCTTGTTTCCCCTCTTCTCCAATCATGGTCTTATTATTAATTGATCATACCTCTCCCTCTCTCTCTTTTAAAATGTACTTTTTATGGTCTTTTATTTTGTTAAAAGCCCTCAAAAGAGTGAACATTTATCTAGACATATACGCCTACGCTCTCTCTATTTACTCTGAGGTTATTGAGTGTTAGTTCCAGTTCCGGAAAATAATGAACGATCGAGTGAGGTTTACGGAGTTTTCTTTATTAAAAGCAAATCAACGTATTCATAATGGTTTTTAACAAGAGCCCCAAATCATTTTTTTCGAAAGCTTTCTGATCATAAATAAAAAGACTTTCTGCCACGACACATAATAAAAGGTTCAAGTTAAATAATTGATGTCTATACTTTTGCCAAAGAATCAATAAATTCGCGGCTAATAAGTAGTCAATTAATATTAACCACCTTTAAAATCCAATCGTAAAGGATTCTAAGTAAAGGCAAATGCATAAAGGCAATGAATTAATTTGAGTTTTCGCCTTTTAACGGCTTATTTCTTTTGTTATGCTAATTTGTTGTTATTTTTGTTTTTTTGAAACGTGATATCCTTTTTAGTCTAGCTTTTGCCTTTTTTTTTAAACTCCTCTTTACGTGTTTCTTTAGAAGAAGAGAGTCAATAGGGCTCTAAAGAAAAACAAAAAGGCGTTAGTTAGGGAGAGAGATATTATGATTGAAAGGTTGTGAAGCAGACTTAAAAGGATTAACAATCTGAGAAAAAGGAAATTCTTGTAGTGACAGTGCATTTCATAGTAAATAGAAAACAATTATCTGCGACAATGATTGGCGACAGACAGTCAGAGAAGCGAACAGCCATTTATTTTGCAACAGACATTTTCCATTTTTATTCTCCATATTTTTGCAGTTTGATTATTATCGCAATATTTTTTTGGCTTGTATCCTCACATTCTTGTTCCTATTTTGTCCCTTGTTATTTTAGTTATTTTTGTTGTTGTTATTGTTTTCCTTCTTGTATATTCTTATCATGACCGACGTGATGATTAAGTGAAGGCGTTACAATCGGTCTAACCGAATCTTTTATATGCTACTTTTCTGCAACCTAGTCAGACTCCGAAATACCTTTCATTTAATTTGTAATGATTCCCCGTGGGAAATAAGTAGATTTTCTCTTCGTTTGTAGGGCATAAAAATATTCTTGATTTGCGGTTGTGAATTGTCAACAAGTCGTTGTTATTTGTTAAGTCATTGCCGTCGCCGTCGTAAGCTCTTCTTCGTTTACGCCTTCAAGAAATAATGGATCAAAGTAAATGGGATGAAGCGGGAGGGGAGAGAGACAGACAAGAGTGTTTGCGCGTATTGTTTGATCGTTACGTCGTATCAGCTTGAGGCATCGTGTTGAAATCGAGATACTGACTTTCCTTGAGAAAATGAGAGCAAAATGAGCGCAGCAAAAAATCTGTTAAGAACTGTTTCACGTAATTCTTTAAAGTTACTTAATGTAAAAACCACTAAAAGAAGAGCAGATTTTTTCAAATATTTTTCTTACCACAAAGTATTTCACTTTTTGGTTTATTAATTTATGGGAACTAAAACACTCACCGAAGCAAATCAACACAATTATTTATTGCTTTAGAAATTAATTCCTTTGAATAATGAGAAAAAATGTGATTAAAAGTTCTTGAAGTAAACAATGAAGCCAACAATTCATTGAGAAGGAGTAACAAAGACAGAACCACTACATGACACGAGAATGTATGGATAAACGTATGGAATTGACAGCACTTTCTGCTTCTTCATTAAAGAGTCCTTCTTTAAGGACGAGTTTATTTAATAAAAATCAGGAATGAAAAACGTTACACGACATGTTGAACATTCACTCACACTCACACACTTTCAAAAGTGCGTTCATTTTAAAGAGAGGCAAGGTGTTAAGATAGACTTAACTTTTTGGTGGGCGATGAGAGAATTTTTTGTATCATTAATTTGTTGCGGCGTGGCGCAAAAATATATCTGAAGTTATTTAGAAATTAATGGTGGGTTTAAGAAAAGGTCAAATTCCATACTAATTAATTTTTTTTTAAATATATAAGCGAAATTTTAGAGATGCATTAATAGAAAAGACCGTTATTTAAATCTTCTAACAATAATTATAGTTAATTTCGTTAATTTTCTTGAAACAGTTAATTTCTATTTTTGTTTATTCTTTAACGCGATTTTAATTCTAATTCTCTACCGATCATATACTTCTTGATAGATCGCAGGTACTGATTGATCCAGCGTACAATTAATAAATCGGTGAAAAGGAATAACATTTATAATCAGAGATTAATTTACAAACAGCTATTAATAAATAATTTGATTTAAATATTTTCATATAATATAAATATTAATCTCAAATTTAATTACGCATAAACTGAATGAGAGTAATTAAATAGTCCATTTAAATCGAATTCATTTTATTACTAAAGTATCCGCAATTTGATTAATAATCGTTTTGCATTTGTTAATTTTTCAGGCAGAAGAACAAGCATTTGACATATTCGGATCAAGTCAAGAAACAACTGCTATTAAAATTAGATCAATCAATTGATCACACGAAAGCAAACAATTTTATTAATTTAATTCAGTTTTCTTCCAAGTCACGTAATTGCAGGTTCTGGGGGCGGTAGTTATGCGTTACATATGGTAATTCTGGCTAAGGCGAGTTATGACCGAGATCGAGGTGTTGGACAAAGCAGGTTTTTATGAATTGATTTAGCTTTTATTAAATGCAAATTGACGAGTATCGTGTGCTTAAGAAAAAATGTATGAAATGAGTTAAAGACTTCATTAAAGGGCGTTATTCATTAAAGTCAAAACACGTTGGTTCTGCTGAATGAGGTAGAGTTCTAATCAAGGTTTTAATTAACCTTTATGTTCCTGAGAAAAAAAACACCTTATCATATCTGAGAAGGTACCCGGGTACCTTGAATGAAAATTGTTGCAACTACTTATAAATAATATATTATTAAAAAATTGTGGGCATGTTTGACAAAAAATAAATCAAAAAGTAAAGCGAACAATACTTTTTGGTGGATTTTTGCAATACTGGTCATAGATTTACCGTTACTTATGTTCCCGCGAAAAAGTAACAGATGTTTTGAATGAAAGAGATAATTTTTATTTAATGTTCTTTGCATTTTTGTTAAATTGGAAGTTGTGAATGTATATATTTAAAAAGCCTTTTACAAAGGTACCTAAATATGAATGCAGCCGATAATGAAGCTGGTCCAAGTCAATTGAAAGAAAGGCCGAAGAGATCCAGGTATTGAATTAAATGTGTTTTTACTTAGCTTCAAGTTTTTATATTTTGCAGATTGTGTTCATCTGAAATCAGAACTTTTATGGAGCTTTACGACTCCGAAGAAGAATTCTATAAGGCCTCTGATGATGAAAGCTATATTCCACAATTTGCAGCAGATGAATCTGACACTGAATGTGACTTAGTTGTTGAGCGCAATGAAGAAGATTCTGAAGAAAGCTCTGAAGAGGAGTTGTTCTCTGGAGATGTAGAGGATCCTGTAGTTTATTTTGGAAAAGATGGCACTAAATGGCTTAAATCACCACTGCATCAGACACAAACAAACAGCAGAAATATTCTACGTCAAAAACCAGGAGCTGCCAAATTTTCTTCTGAATTTTCAATCAAAGAAACTTTTAAAACTTTTCTTAGTAAACAGATTTGCGATTTAATTTTAAGAGAAACTAACCGAAAAGGTAAAGAAATTACAGAAGAATATAATAGAAAGATTCTGCAGCAGTTTCCTGATGCTTCAAAACGTCCAAAATCCAAAAATTTTCATGCTTTTACCGAATCAGAATTTGATGCTTTTCTCGGAATTTTAATAACGGCTGGTGTGCATAAATCGAACAAAGAGCATGTTAGCGAATTATGGAAATATACATCTGTGCCTGTCATTAGAGCAGCTATGCCACGTGACCGATTTCAGTTAATGCTCCGTTTTATTCGTTTCGACAATTTCCGCACAAGATGCGAAAGGTTGCAGACTGATAAGGCAGCTCCTATTAGAGACATTTGGATAATGTTAAATGAAAACCTGAAAAATGCATACAAACCCAATGGGTCTATTACAGTTGACGAGCAGTTATTTGCATATAGGGGGCGTACACGATTTACTCAATACATCCCCTCAAAACCATCAAAGTATGGCATTAAGATTTTTTGGGCTTGTGATGCTACTAGCGCGTATCCGCTTCAAGGAAAAATCTACACAGGAAAACCAGTAGACGGTGAGAGGCAAGTTAATGTAGGTGAACGTGTCGTGTTAGACTTGGTATCATTTTATAAAAATTCGGGACGAAACATCACAACTGATAATTTTTTCACCAGTTTGTCGTTAGCTGAAGTATTGAAATCATGGAATATGACTCTAGTTGGCACAGTAAGAAAAAACAAAAAGTTTTTGCCTTCTACCATGAAAGCTTCAAAAAATAGAATCGTATATTCCACTAATTTTGCCTTCTCAGAATTATGCACTCTATGTTCTTATGTTCCAAAGAAGAACAAATCAGTTATATTGTTGTCATCAATGCATAAGACTGCTACTGTTGAAGATACAAACACTGCGAAACCAGAAATTATTTCGTATTATAATAAAACAAAAGGTGGCGTCGATGCGATGGATAAGATGCTAGGTGAATACACAGTCAAACGCAGAACTAATCGTTGGCCACTAGCAATGTTTTACAATATGATTGATATTGCAGCTTTGGCAGCATATATTGTTTTTATTGAAAATAATCCACAAATGAAAAACACAAATAGACGGCGATGGTTCCTCAAAGAGCTCGGAACAGATTTATGCAAATCAAACATCGAATACCGCTCTGGTAACGCAACAGTCGTTGCAAATCGCGACATTCGCAATTGCATGGAACTTGTGCTAGGACGTGCCTTGGGAAAGACAACACCGTTTACCAATAGTCCTCCACGAGTTGCTGGCAGAAAGCCTATCGTAGGCAGTTGTCATATATGCAGGTCCTTGCATTATAAGCAACGGAAAACTAGAAAATCCTGCAACAAATGTTCCTTACCTTCATGTGATGAACACTCTATTTCTGTTTCAGTATGTAATGTATGTCGTGAATAAGAACCATATATATGTAAATAGCATAATGGACATATGTAAATTATGTATTTTTATAAATTATAAGCATTTTTAATTCTTTATTAAAGTTTAACTAATCAAAATTATAGTAAAGTGTATTGAATAGTATGTAGGTACCCGGGTACCTTCTCAGGTATATAAGGGGTAATGTTACAAAATTATAAATTTTGTGGAGATAACCTAAAAATATATAGTAAAAAAATTTTATGACATAATCTAAATTGTTTTCTTGGAGACGTCACAAAAGTTTGTGCAACTGTGACTTTTAGAATTGAAGTTATGATGCATTGAAAATGCAAAAGGTACCCGGGTACCTGCTCAGGAACATAAAGGTTAATTAATTCTTCCTCACTGACTGGTTTAGAGACAAAATGCAAGGACAAATCGATGTTTGATATAGTTTGTATGGATGGAATGCATTGGTTGGTGATCGATAAACTGGTCAATGATGGATTCGTTATTGTTAATGATATCTGATGAAATTAGCACTTTCAATGTAATCAGAAATCGTTTTCATTGTTACTATTATTATTATTATTGTGGTGCAATTGTCTATCCAAGACGGTATCGTTGATCTATAAAAACTCGCGTTTTCCTTACAAACCACAACAAATACTTTCCAGACTTTAAACAGTTTAGATCAAATCAATCCATTCTTTCAACATGAAGGTAAAAGTTTCTAATTAGAATTGATAAAAACATATCACAGTAATAATTTAGTGGAAGTTCCAGGAAGGATAGCAATCGCCTGGGATCCTTACTAATTCCTTTTAATTTTCTTTTTCTCATAAAATTTTTTTTTATTCTGTTTTCAGTTCGCAATTGTTGCATTTTTCATCGCTTTGGTCTTTGGTGCTCAAGCTTCGGTTCTGCCATTAAGCCCGATTGTCCTTGGCGGCGGTATTTTGCCTGGAGGCTCAGTAGCCATTCAAGCGCCCTTGGCACATTCTCTGCCCATTCAGTTGGTTACTGGACCAGGACTTGTTCCTCTTACCGTGCCGCATGTCGTGACAATTGCGAAGAAATGAATATCGCTCTATTCCGTTATCGATCTCCGTCTGACCTGAACAAGCACTGGAACCCGTTAAACTCTCACAGAATTCATCATAACGCATTTTAAATGCGTTTTGGTGAAATAACAGTTAGATATATTGAATTAAGCTGATTATTTGAAATTATAATAAAAAAATAATTAGAAATAAAATATGCATTAAACAGAACATTTTTATACAAATTTCTTGTCTTTAAAATGCGTTCAAGGGTTCACCGATTGTTTTCTGGAAATATTTTTTCGAGAAAAATAGCTATTTTCATCCTCTTTGAAACTTTTGGATATCATTCGCGAAAATTTAAAATTCGTTTAGATAGGATTACGAGTGGAAGAGGAACGCTTTTCATTGAAAATCGGCTCGAGAAAAATCTGAAAACTGCAAACTTTGGTAAAAGTCGGATTGGAAAATTTTGGTAAAGAATGGGATAAATTTTTGGTAAGAAATACATTCAATGTTTTAATGTTTTATAATTTAATTTAGCTATGACTTACTGACGGGTGCAGTTAAGGAGATATGATTCGTACACTTTATATATTCGTACACTCTATTTAACCTTCGCATGACAAAATAATATTGAATAAATTGAATTTTTGGTGACAGGGAATATTTTTTGTTTATAAAAAAAATTTAATGTATACTTCAGTCTTCTTAAGGAAATGTAGTTTCCATATTGGTCGGAACAAAACTGAAATTAATTTCGAGATCATAGAAATCTAAGAGTTTTACGCGTTCTGCAAGGGTTCTTTCCATAAAAAATCTATGATTTTTTCTTTAATTTTTTTATTTCTTAAAATCTGTGATTTATAAAAGACCGAGCAATCCCAATGGGAAAAGTTCTCCATCGGCCAACATTTTGACATCCCTCCACAAAAAACAACAAAATATAATTTTATTTTTTTAAACAATTGAGCTTAATTAAATGTTTAACTATTAAAGATGTTTAACTATTTGGGTTTAAATGTTCAACTATTAACGCGATTTTATAAATATTTTTAATAGCAACTACGTCAATTTTGTTACATTTAAAAAACCAAACCAAAAATTATTCCTTTGAGATTCAAACGATGAAATTTCATTAAGTTTATCACTCACTTATTGTTTACAATAATATTCTGCAAAAACTTTTCTCTTCATTCCGTTTATTTTTAAAATGTTTTTAAAATTCAAATCGGCTAGTACGAACTAACGCACGCATATACACATGAATAGACTCTGCCAAATTTCGTGTTCACTATTTCCGGTTTGGATTTAGCTTGCGGCGCCACCACTTGTTGAACAATGTCGTTCGTGTCATCAATTACTGTGGCTTTTATAAAGAATGCGAAGCACCAGTGACGAAACGAGCCGAAGGAATTTGTAACGAGTAACAGTATTTTGTAGAGAGTAGAAAAAGGAGCAGGATGGAGATGTTCGCCTAGGTACAAAATATAGCGAGCCAACCGAGGGAAAGTTTGAACATTCTCGGCAATGTGTAAGAGTTGCCAACTTAACGCTTTGCCTATAGAGACGCCTGTAATGACACGGTGAAATTTTTTGGTGATACTTTATTATAATAATTTCAATTTTTATAATTTTTTATGAATTACCAATGCAGTCACTATTGAATGATTTTTTTCTGAAATTAAATAACCTTTAAGTATTTCTTCTTACTGACTGCTTAGAAGTAGTTTTACGTGGTGGAAATGTACGGAATCCTTTTTTGAATTTTCGAATCCAGTCTTCCTCTCCTAAGTCTCCTAATATCGCTATCTCTTTTTCTCACTTATTATGGGAAGCAACAGGCTTCTGGTAGCAGAAGTTACTAAGAAAACAATAAAAAAAACAACTCACTTTTTCTCTTTCTCTTTTCAAAAAGTGAAAGTGAGTCTTTAGTTAAATCATACGAATCGGAGAGAAAGAAATTGATCGCCCACACTTACGCCTGATATTTCACATTTTCTTAGGGAGGGCTTATTTCGGGGACACATGACGTATGAATGATTTTATGTAAATTGTTCCTCGAGATATTTTTTAAATACTACGTTATTAGCTTGCTCACCCCTTGAAAAACAGCACACAGTTTTTGAAGGGAAGATAAAAAAACATCGTCCCTTGTAAGCAATTCTCTTCTCTAAAGCATTTTATTGGTTCATTAATAACCAAAAATTGAGAAGTCCTAAGCCATAAAAACCGCAAATATTTATTTTTCAATCACAATTTGAGTCCCATAAGAATAACAACAAAAACAACAGTGAATATATTTGGAAGGGGCTTATTTAATGGGAATGATATGATATCGCTTCTCCCCAAGCTAGATTTTGTTTAAAATTTTTTCCTGAAAATAACGATTATGACCAAAAGAAATTCAAATGGAAAACGTTGATAGATAAATAAAATTCAACGTGGTAACTCCTTCTAGTCGCTTCCATCAATTATTCATTCATATGAAGAAAGAATAACTAATTAAGTTATAACCGCTATAGCGAAGTTCGAGAGGAAACGCGATAATTTTATTAGATTTTTAACGCCACGCTAATTAAACGAAGCCATAGTGAGATAACTGCTAAACCAATACTCACGCATTTAGTTGGCTGTCAGTGTTATCGAAGCATTCGGGAATAGCGTCGTTGTTGGGTTATAAACGCATTAATCAAACTACTTTCGCAATCAGTTAATATTGATGAATTGACATAACTAAAAACGGTTTTTATTATTCAAATTTTATCAAATTTAATAAGCGGGGACGTTCGAATGAACTAATCGATTTATATGTTTGGGTCATTTTAATTTATTTTCCGACGTCATCGTTAAAGATTTAATTTCGTTAATTTGCGCCTTTTTAATTTCGATAAACGTCATGTATGCTTTAAAAATTATATTTCCTCCAATCTGTTTCTGGTTGCTTTTCATGATCCGTTCTTATTCTCGCGACCTTTACCTTCACTTTCACCGCTACCTTCACCATCATCTTAATCTTTACCAAAATTTAACTATTCATCAAGGTCAGAGTCATCTTCTTGAATAAACTCTTCTTCCTCCAGTTCTTCATCATCTTCCTCCTCGATGACGGGCTCAGGAATACGTTCACCGATAATGATCTCCTCGGCCAAACGATAGAGATCGCGTATATTCTGTGAATTATAAAAGTGAAGACGGAAGAGAAGATGGAAGAAGAGGAAGAACATATTAACTGATTAGAATCTGTCCAAAGAAGGTATCATCCCAATTGCTTGGACTTACTGCTGCGTGGCGCAACTGCTTAATTTTTTCTTCTTCGTGACGCAGCTGAGAGTATTGACCTTTCGAGATCAACAGCCCCTTCTGAACGTCCTCTTCCATTTCTTCCTCGAGACGAGCAGCATGCTTACGTTTCGATTCGCTAATACTGCTGCCCACTTCGACTAAATCCGATTCAGTCGAAACGTCCGAATTCTCATCTAAATATTTCTTACGTTGTCGCTCTTCCTCTTCGCTGTGCAATAGGTCCTTCGAGTGACTGGTAAGTGACTGTATCAGCATATCAGTACCTGATTGTTTCATTAGACGCGTGTCTGCCTGCAGGATAAATGTTGGCAATTTTCTTATTATGAAATTAATACCTTTTTACCATGCTTTTATCGAAGGTTACGAAGTTTTAATCGCTTCAAAAAAAAATCTTAAAAATACTAATTCTTAAAAATCAGTTTGTGATATTTTTGAGATATTTGGTGTTTCTATTGTGGAATATATTTTCGATTGAAAATTTTATTCGATTGACAATCGATTCTGAAGTCAAAACCGAAGTGAAAAATTTACCTTTTTTTCTAACAAAGGTTTTCTAAAATCAGACATAATTCGTTTAGGGTGCTCCTCTTGTTGTCCACGGGTCTGTTTCTCTTGTTCTTTTCTTCAAAAAATAAAAACAAAAAACAGAAGATGAGAAACACCGTTAAACACAACTCCATTTATTCCTTCCTCTTTTACCTCGCTCGTATAATATTTCGAAGATCCTTTGGATCTGAAGAGAATTGTTTCGGTTTTTTCCTGGATCGGGCTTTCATTCGGGCGCGTTCATTTTGAAGGAATTCCTTTAGTTTTTGCTCGCATGGTCGCCAATCTTCATTGTGAATCCTGGAAAAGATAAAAACGTGAAATAGAATAAAAGAAATCAGAGAAATTTCTCTGATTTGGCTTGAATTTTCTAATAAATTCGTCTGATATAGTTTTGAGAATGTTTGAAATAGAATATCATTCCTAAAGGTTTCGAATTCATCCTAGAATTTTATAATTTAAATTGAATTTTATTGCCCATATAAGATTTCAAAGTTACTCCCCCTCCGCGCCCTCTACCATTGTTTTCCTGGCAATCGAGAAATAAAACAATTTTATTGTCAGCTAACAAGTATGTATGTCATGTAAACACTGATTGAATGCGTGACAATATTGATGGAATATTTCACAGCTCATAGCCCTTCTAACTCCCCATCATTCTCATTCTCTCTCTTCTACTCTTTCCCCTCGTATTTAAACGATAGAGTACGGTTTTGATTCGTCTGTTTATTCGTCTGATTCTTGATTGTTTTTCGTTTGTTTTTGTTTGTATTCGTGTCTGTTCTCGAGGGATTATCCTTTTAAGCATTTTTTATTCCTATATCACTGCTTTCTCCCTTCTGAATTATTTCGAAATTATTTCATCAATCTCCCTTTCCCTATATCTTCCTCTTAATCCCCTCCCCCTCCCTTAACCATACATTCAAGCAACCATAAACGTCTGTTTTCGTATGTAAAGAAGGAAGGGCGGAGGTTTGGAAAGCATTTACATTATTTTTTATAAATTTACGTAAATGTTTTTTATAATTTCAAATATTCATTCAGGAACCGAAAATAGGAATATTAATATTGTATTAAAATGAGCCGCTATATGACTTGTTATTTAATTGCCAAGATCCTGAGAGGCTTTAGAGATTTCCGAAACAATTTTATTATCGGGTGCATGGAAAAAGAGTCCTTGATCCTTCGTAATACCAACTAACCTGAGCAAATCCATACAACGTTCACCATCTTCTTTTTTATAACGTTCTTCCAATTCCGTTTGTTCGCGTTGTCGTTTAAGTTGTGCCTCAGCTCGAATACGTTCCTCTTCGTCGTGCTGCAGCCTTTCGCGTTCCCACTTGGCACCTTGCAACTTCAAGCGTTCCGAGTTGCGTTCGCGATTGGTTTTGAGCTGCGGGGTGACAGGAGGTCAGGTAAAATGAAGCAGTTTGAGAAGTAGCAAATAATTGTGCCATTTCCAAAAAGAAAACGATACGAAATTAATTCTTTGTTTATCGGCAAATTGTTTTACTTGCCTTCGCTCTTTGTTTTTGTATCTCAATGCTCGCCTTTTCGTTGACCATTAAAATTGGATCGTCGGCTAATTCCTTCGGTATTTGATCCCATTTACCTTCAATAATTAAAATACGTTCACGTTCGACTTCTTTTAACTTCGAGGATTTGAATATCGTTTGGGGGATGACCAAGATTTACCGTTGAATATTATGGAATGGATATGAGATTATTAAATAAATTAGATTATTAATGGTTGCGACCACACACTCTCTATCTCTCTTTCTTTATTTTACTCTGCAATTTTGTTTTACCTCACGCTCGGTGATCCGTTTCTGCAATTGTATTAAATAATCTTCTTCGATTCGTTGGCGCAACTCTTTCATGTATTTACGATCGGTCAAACGCACGACATTCGTTCCCATCAATCGTTCCAGACGAGAACTGATTCGCGGAAAGTTGAAGCTGTTAAATATCAAAGAGTATGAAAGAGAGAGAGAGCTATAGACTAATTGTAAGAGAGATTCTTCATTTATTTGTTGTCTTTATTTAATTTATTTCCTCAATAATAATGCTTATATTTAATTTAATAAAAGGATAAAAATGTATTTTAAGCGACATAAGTTTAACAGCAATTACTGATTAGTGTAGTTTTTACTCGGTATAATTTGATTTGCACATAAAGAGGGCAGACTTGTTATGATGAAAACTGTGATTATGCACCTCGTATAGAAGACGAAAGAGAAGAGGAAAAATAAGAAGAGGAAGAGTAAAAACAGGTAAGAATTTAAAGGCAAAATAAATATCCATAATTCTTGTTCTTCTTTATCATATTTATCGCATATCAAATTTCATCTTCACGATACACGAGATTTTGACGTGCTAACACAAAGCCCATTCGTTACTTTGCCAACAAGAGACATTTCCTAAGAGAGTGTCTCTTAAATGAAGAACAAGAATTTCATACCGGGCGTTCTGGTGGGTTTCTAAGCCATGTTTGACTTGAAAAGTTGGGAATAGCTGAAAAATGTGTGCTGAAAGATTTTGAGGGCAAGTCATGCGATGAAGAGCCCAGAGAGTGAGAGCTCCAATAGCATTCAGGCCTTGGTTTATAAATTTATCACTATTTTTTGTCATTGTCTATCTTTTGGGTGTTGTTGTTGTTGAATTTATCTCTTCCTATATTGCCTATTGCGAATTAGAGTGAAATTGTTTTCAGTGTGAAATAAACGAACAAAATATGGCGGGGCAATAGCGTTCCAACAAACGATGGTTTTTAATGAAGTTATTTAATCATCGTTAACGTTTTGTTCGGCCTACACCGTAACGTCAATGGAATAACAAAAAAGGCTTAGCTCTCACGTCGTAAAACGCATAATCGTGTGGGCATAATTTTCACTTCGGGCTTTTTCACCCCCTCAAACCTCGTAAATCATTTCGAAACCATTCATGTTTGACTTGCGCAAGTTTGACATTTAAAGTGCAAACGGAAACGGAAATTACAAATTTATGTTTTGTCCATTTGTTGTAATAACAATGACAATAACAATGACAGTTGCGGGAAAGGAAGATCACGAAGCAGAGGAATTCTCAAGGAAGATATGAATGAATAAAGGAATATATGCGTCGTTATAAATCATTTGATTTATATCGAGGAAATAATATTCATGAAAAAACTCACAAAAATTATTAGCTCGAAATTAGGAAAAAAAGATATAAGGACATACATGTCAAGAATTGCTCCTTGTGTTATATCAATTTGTCTCTCTAAAATTTGGTTTTAAATGTGGATACAGTTTCTATCAAAAAACAGCACTTTCAAAATTTTGAATTTGAAAATATATTTTTTTTATTAACCGTAACCGCATCGCGACTTTTAGTGCGCTCATAAAATCTTTATAAACTACTTCTCTATAAATCCGATATTACGCTCAGGAAGTTGGCAATTAATTTAATTAAAGCACTTTTATGAGTTTCGGGAAAGTATTGTCGCGTCGTATCATCAGCCTTCGCCTGAACCGAACAAAACCGCAATTTGTTAAAAGAAATCTGCAAAAGGTCTCTGCGAGAAATGCGAGAGCGTCATAAATTTTACGACTTTTTTGTTTTGTTTGGTTTTTGTTATTTTCTACAAAGAATTACATTTAGTGAAAAATTGTGTAAACTTTTATTTATGACAATAAAAGCCATAATGTCGGTTAAAAACGAGCCAATTTATTGGACGCTAACGCCATCGAAATTGAAAGCGGAAATAGGAGGAAAAAGTATTTGGTGGGATAAATTCGAATGTAGTAGAAGCACTTTTCTTTAAATTTTTTTTCGGTTCTATAGAAAGATATTCATAAAAAAATTATGAAATATTCGATTCGGAATTAAAATCTGAATGCTCAGACCGAAAACAAAACGAAGTGAATTTTTTTGTTTGGTAAGGCTTATGAAAATTTGCATACTTTTTCTTATACATACATTAATAATATCGTACATACTTTCACTCACACATACACTAATAAAATCCTTAGAATATTTTCTGTTTGAAACTATTCCGCTAATTGACCTCATATTCAAGTCACCTTGAGTACTATCATTTAAGTAACCTCCCTCCACTGAGTGCGGTTTCTAACTTTTCATCTGATTTCTATGAATGTTGGTGGTTTAGGTTTTTGATATCTCTAACGTTCATTTTGTGGGGAAGGAGGCTGTGATGAGAAACGTTGTCAAAAATAACAAATAACAGTTACTGTGAATTCATATTGTTTATATGACTTAATCCTTTAGCGGCTCTTTAAAACAGCTGTCGTTTATAGTGCTTGTTTTTAGGTGTAAATCCTTTTGCAAACTTTAGTAAAATGTGGACATTTCCAGTAGGTTTGATGGTTGAGTTTGATCGCTATCATTTTGAAAACTGCAGAAAGTGTGAAAACTACCTAGGAAAACATAGACAATTTTTTATGTAAAACAAAACCTATGCATTTTTATTAGTTTGACAGTAGAAGTGAACATTTTACATTATTCCTGCAGTTTAATGTCATTTTTGTAATCAATACATTAATTATAAAAGTTTTTATAGAACCTTTTTATTTATATTTTTAATTTTTTGAAACATGCATTAATTATAGAAAAACGTATAATTACTTTTCTCTTTTACTTTTATCTTTCAATCTGTACCGTCAAATCTGTCCTAATCGTAACATTTTCATATATTCTGATAACAAAATAAAAAACAAAAAAATTTGAATGTTTCAATTTTTATAAACTCTTAATATAACTTTGTTAAGTGGGTTAATGTACACCCATCTCGCTTTAGCGTGTCGTTGCACAAACAGTCGGTATTTTGTATCAAGCCGCAAAGTATGCAATGCTGATTGAGTTTATGTTTCACTGAATTTGGATTTTAATGAGAGAGTTTCTCTCAGGAAAACATTGAAAGAGAGAGTCTCATACATACACTGAAAAAATGTATTGATTTAAACCGAACTTCATGTTTTGGTTTAAATATTAGAGACACTCTTATTAAAAATATAGTTTTTTAAAATTAATGTTAAAATACACATGACTCGATTAAAACAAATAACATTCAATTCAATCAAGTAAAAAAACATTCGCTTTGCAAATTTATTCCTTTCTTTTAGTAACGCTTTTCTTTTAGCGGCGATATAATAAATTCTTCTACGTAGACTTCCGTTCTAAATGTCAATATTTCTTATCAAGACTTTTTGGGCCAAAAGAGCCAAGAGAAAAGTTTTACAATTGCAGAAGCTTTAGGAACTTTATTAAATCCAAGAGAAGCTCGGGAGTGGTGAAAATGTAATGGCAAAAAGTTTTCACTTTGACAAAAAGCTCGGTTTGACAAAAACACATCTAAAAGCTTTAGCTTCGTTGGTTGGTTACACTTAAAAAAAATATTGTGTAGATGATGAGAAATGATATTACGCTCTACATAACTGACGTTATTAGTAACTAATTGTAAGTGGGTGATTAACTTAAAAAGTCTTGATTTTATACTAAAATGTATCTTTAAATTTAACCTGCATTTCAGAAAATCGGTGTCCATATCTGGTACGAACGATATCAAATTTTCAGTTTCATTCAACAGGTCGTTTTGTCGGCTTTTGTTTGTCTCGTGCTTTGGATGACGCTTATTTGATTTGTTTGAACGTTGGCAAATTGGTTTCTGTTCACGTCTGTCGGTACGATTAAAACCGCGGTGCATTTTTCTCCCTCTAAAACATCGCGAACCAGCGCCATGGTTTTCCCCTCCAATCTCTTCCACTTCTTCCCCTTCGCCAGTAGCGTTTATATCCAATTTACTGAATTGATCATCGAGTAAACGCACAGCATTTTGTCCTATGAAACTATCTCGGGGCCACAATGACCAGATAGTTCTTAATTTTGTATTCCCGATTGTGTCGTTAAAACCGTTATAGAAATATTTTTTTTGAAATTGAACGTCCGAGAGTATCTCAAGAGTTTGCCAGATATTCATTCTGTCCTGTTCGGTGCACGTCTCTTCATCGACTGAATAAATACTACACGATTGAGGTGCGAGAAACATGTTGGATGAAGTGTCAGCGAATGCAATGCAGTTAATTTTTGATTGATTGATTTGATTTAAATTCACTTGAAAAACTTTCACTCGGATCACAAAAACGGCGTCTAGTCCTGTCAAAATTTCACGCGATTATAAAAACGATTTTAGATTGCTTTGTATTAAAACGGTACCGTCGTTCGTAGCCTTTTCAACGGTGAGAGGGTGTAAAGCGATTTTTCTGGTTAGTGTTAAATCAACAAAGTTGCGAAAGGACTGATAGCCGGTTAAGTTTTGACAGACGGTTTCATGTTTACCGTTTTTGGGTCAACAAAATAACGATAATAAAGAGTAATGAAAAGACGCTGATGAAGAAAAGAACGGGGTGAAGAAGGGAGGAGATACAAATATTATATGTCTCCATTTGGTTTTTATTTGTTTACGGCGTACAAATCTTGTGTTTTCATTTCTTCATGTGATTAAATCATGATTCCAATTTCACGGGCAAGTTCTAGAGGCTCATGGGGTTTTTTTATGCGTAAGACCTTTTTTTGAATGAATAACTAACGATTAACACGTGCTACATATTCGTAAATCGTTTGATTGCGTGCTCGAATAAAATATTATTTACATCCCCCACATACCCCTCCCCTAATTAAAAAATAAGTGCGAAAATAACAATTTTACGAGCATGTGCGATCTGTCGGGATATATAGCGACCTATCGGTGGATATAGTTCAATAGCTTATCACTAAACTCAAAGTATCCTTGGGGTTGAGTAGATGGATCGTTATTTAAAACTTAATTTCGGTGTATATTTTGGGGTGCATATAGGAATTTTAACACATATATATCTTCCCATTTGCTCGCTAAGAAATACCGATTTTGACAGCTTTGACAGGTTTGACAGCTGAGGAATTATTTTTTTTAAATGGGGGATAAAATACTGAATAATGTTAAGGATAACAACGGTTTAATAATTAATTAAATAATAAATACTTTAAAATGAAGTATTTAATTTTCATTTAAGGATCTTTACTTTTATTTTGAAAAGGTAAATATTCTATTCTACCTTCTCTCTCCCTTCTGTGAGTTCAGTATTTGTTTATACAGTTTTCCCTAAAATGGCATGCCTTCTGCCGATTTAATATTGAATTAAATTGACGCCCTCATAAAACTCGATAAAAACGTAGTTAAGTGTTAAACGTTCGTGCTTGACAAATGAAAGCGAGAGCGTTTTCGTGACTAACTTCTTTCTAACGCCTCACAGACTTCTGATAACTTTTTGTTTGTTATTGATTTGTCGTTTGCTGTTGATTTTTCAGGATTTTCAATTGCAACGAATTCTTAAGGAAGTGTATGATTGTAATACTTTGAAGAACTTCTGAGAAAATTATAGAACGCTTGGCAGCTCTTTTGGCACACAGACAGCAAATTTCAATTTTGCAACATGCGATACGTTGCATGATATGGGTGACATTTGATTGACAGTAAAAGTTATGACGGATGTTTCTACATGTAAAAACAAATTGGATCTCGCCGAGCGCTTCGGCTTCAAACCTTGCGATCTTGTACGGCGCGATCTTTCGGGAGACTTAGAAGTGGTCTGACTTTGAAACTGTCGGTAGTTTGAGCTGCTGAAAAGATTGCCAACTCAGATCAATTACAATGGGTGAATGCGATGAACAAAGACTGATGGAAATATCAATTTTTTAGGTTTCATAACGTATTTGAATTATAAGCGAATATATAGAAAAATGGAGTGGAATGAGCGAGCAATCTAAATGGAGAGAACATCAACAATATATTCCTACCAATATCTGTCCCGTTCTCTTTTTAACTGCATGCAATTTCAATTTAGTGTAAAAAATTATCAATTTTATAAACATTAATTTCTTTCTCTCATTTCTTTCTTCTTCACTTCGACCAAAAGTAACGAGGATCAACGTTAAACTTACGCTACAACAACATCAGGATCTTCCCACCATTTTTTTGGTGAAGGTTCCAACATCAGACTGACGGAGCGCCATCCTTTGATACGTTTTGTCTGCGTGAAAATTTCGATGCAAATGATAGAAATCCGATGAATTGGTGGAGGGTAAACATATAACAGAAATTGATCAAATGGTCAAAAATAATCCGATGAATTTGATTTTTTGATATCAAAGATAAAACGTACCTTGTAACGCTTCCCTTGAGTTTTGTTGCTGTCGGCGAAAACTAAACGGGCCATAATAATTTAAAACTAAACACACAAACACAGACGCACACACACACGCCAATGTCGTTCGCACGGTTTAAAAACTTCAAAAAAATGTTTGAAGGAATTAATAAAACAATAAAATGAAAATTATAATAAAAAAATAGTCAAATCTTCAATGATGAAAGTTTTCTTGCTCGAAATTTTGGAATCGTTTATTGTATTTGTATTTGTTTTCTTGTCATTAAGACAAATGCTGTCAAATTGGTTGTCAATGTTTTGAATTGAAAACGACGAGGGTGAATTTGTTTAAAATATATATTTGTTGAATATCGGTCAACTCAGTAAAAGACCGACAAAATTTTAAAATAAATTTTAGAATTTTACAGAAACATCTTTATGTTAATTAAAATGTATGTAATTAAATATAAATGTAATTAAATATAAATGCAGTGCTTTTGCTATTAAGATATTATTTAGTAATTAAAATCAGAATAAGAATTTAATTAAATTAATTACTAATTAATTGAATAAATTTTAATGGTCGTAAAATAAAATATAGTTTTCTTAAAATAAATTATTTTAATATTTATATAAAAAGTATATTTAATTAATTAAAGGAATTAATTATTAAATGAATTGAAATAATTTTCTATTTAATTTATATTTTGATTCAAATCAAATTTAATGGATTATAAAATTTTAAAATATTTGTTCCGCCAAAAATATACTTCATTAATTAAAAAATTATTTCAACTAATTTTAAAATAATTTTAATTAATTCTGAAATAAATTAACAAGTCAATAAATTCTTCTATGGAACTTTTCTTTTATTTATTAGAAGTAATTAATTCAATAATAAAATTTATTTTAATCATTTTTCCACGAAACAATATCTTTTATGACTTAATAGAAATTAATTAAAATCATTGCTTAATTCAATTACTTTCTTCATTTAAAAAATTGCTAAATATTATTTGATTTCTTTCTGTTATTTTTATCAGAGTCTCTACAAGGAATTATGAATTAGACGTAACGGATTCATGGCAGTCAACCAAAGCTGTCAGACCGCTCGTCGGTCTGGGTGGAGCCGATCGGATTTGTCATTGCGAGCTCAATGAATTGCTGTCAGATCGTTTAAGAACTGCAAACCATTCATGGTAATTATTATTGGATTGCATTCCGATCCGATTCGATTTATGTTTTTTCTTATGACGAAAGTTGGTTGGAGCAGTTGAAACCTGACTTATTATGAAATAGCGGCTGACGTCTTGACTTCCCAGCCTGACGTCGATGTTATTCTGCTGTGTCCACATGCTCTATTTTCTCGTGCTCTAATTTGGATTGATAGTCTCGGAGACAAGCGCATTTAAAAACATGCTTCCAGTCAGCTCGCTAAAAAAAGATATATTTTTTTCTTGTAATGAGATACATTATTCATTATTGGGATATGATAATTAGCTAATATATATGATAATTACAAAATCTGCAAGAAATCAATGGAAAATCGAATTCTATTAAACAATTCTTTTGATGAGGTATATAAAGCCTCTTCGCTGAACGAGATGACATTAGAAGCATTTGCAATCTTCAAGTGTCAATAATATCCCAACGAGTGTAGAAAACCAACATGAAGGTAAGAGTGTGTACCATACCCAAGGAGTGATAAACACCCAAGGGATTGAAGGACCGAATCGAAAGGATTTAAAATCTTTTAATTTCCGAAATTATTTTTTTTTAAATTAATTTTGCTTGTTTGAAAACTTTCTGCAATAGTTTACTAAATTGTTACACAATTTCTTTCAGTTCGCCGCCACCATTTTTGCCCTCTTCGCTTTCATTTTCGGAGCTTATTCTTCGGTTGTTCCAGTTGGTTCAATTGTTCTTGCCAATGGTCAATTGCCAGCAGCCGTTTCGATCCATTCCGTACCTCAAGTACCCATCCAGTTGATTACGAGCCCTGCAATAGCGGTTCCCCAGGTTGTTGTTGCACCAGCCGAAGGTACTTACGTTGCCAAAACACGCGGTGCAGTTCATGTGGCACCACTGCCAGGACACACAGATTCTGCAGCTTCGGTTAATTTGGAACCAGCGCCAGGAACCTTGTAAAATCAATACTGCCAATTCCCAAAGGACGACTCTACACCGATGATTATGAATGGATCTAGAAATAAATTCTGAATTAATTTAAGATTTTGCAGCTAGTTCTTCTCTTGGGTTATTTCTTGTGTTATAGCTTTTTTGTTCTCGAATCAAATAATAGTCTTCTTCAATTTTTTTTCACAAATTCAAAATTTATCTCAGTGTAATTTTTCTCTCTGTATAAAAAGACAAATAAATAATGAAAAACCAAATGAAAACGTATCTTTTTGTATCTGAAAATGTTTTTTTCTAAGAATATTGAATTAAAAATGTTGCCACTATTAGACGATTATTAATAATCATAAATTGTTTGATAAATTCATATTTTGCTAAGCCCTGTCTGACGATTAATGAGCTTTATATTAAGCTTAATTATGCTAGAAATATATATAATTTTTGGAAACATTGGATCGAATAATTTTCAGCTTGAATTTTTATATATCTCTTACTTTTCACCTCGAATCGATAAAAACCTCTGGAAAAGAAACCTTAATAAATCACTAAAAAACATTAAAACTATTTATAAAAAACAACGGCAAAAAAGAAAATATATTTTTACAAAAAATCAGAGCCAAAATCGTTCAAGACAAATAAATTGCTTATTGAAAACCTTCCGATAAGTCTTGAATAGATTTGTAATAATTCGGTGATCAAACGACGCACCCTTCCTTCTACTTTTTTGATCAAAACCTGCTGGTGACTAGACCGTACTTTTGTTGTCGCACACAGTTACCCATTCATTCATTCATTCATCCATTCTGCTGTGCGTAAATGTGGTTTCCTCACCGAGGAAATAATTGAACGTTGCCGCATTGCTGCCTCATGATCAACAACCTTCGTAGTGACGTTGATTCGAACTAGGCCACCATTGCTGAGTAGCAGTGGCAGACAGTATTTAACATGCGTGTAAGTAGGCGTGCCAACATGATAAGTGACGTAGTGTTTAATCATGCAGGGTGCAGTGTGTTGCGACACATGGACGTAAATAACCCTAAAAAACAAAAAAAAAAAAAGAGAAAAAATTATAAAATGCGTAAACTTGAACTTGATCATTTAGTGGCGACAAATAGGCGCACCACGCGATCACTTGATTGCAATTTGCGTGCTGCGCATTGTGATTTTGAATGAAGTAGTGTGCGTTTCGCACTGGTATAGTTTTTCGCGGCTAGTTTGAAGGTTGGTGCGTTGATTCACGTGCGTCGTGAGTCGGAAGAATTTGAACCAAAGTGTCTGCACGGAATCGTTAATAGCTGTTTTTGGTCGCTGACATTTATGTATTGCGTTATATTGAAGAAATTATTAAAATAAGAAAATCGAAAGGGGGAAAATGCCTTTGAGGAATTTGGGAGGAGTAGCATTTTTACTGTAAACAACAACTACCAAGAGTTTGAGCATTCCGGTTGTGATACAAAGTAGCATGACTTGGTGACATTGACTCTTGTTGCGACACACCTCAGTACGTATGATATATATAAATATCATAGATATTAGATCTGATTCCGTAGAGACCACTGACTATTGTTTTTGTGGTGCGACGCCATTATTGCCCGCACAATAGCGTGGCGTGGCGGGCCGTAAATAATATTTATTGTTATGACTTTTCATTGAAACCAGGCGACCTCTCTGCGAAGGAATTTATACTGTCGCGCTGTCCATAAGTCGAGACCGTTAACTCACTAAAGTATGGTGCACTTAATTAATTTGTTTGGTTTACTTTCATTTCCAATAAGTTGCGCAATACGATTGCAGTAGGTGGTATTACAACCAGTTGACGCGAGCGGTTTGTACCGATAGCGTATATGGCTTTAAAATATTACACAAAAATCGTAATGAATGTAAGGTCGAAATGAGTTGACGGTAAGTTTAGAAAACAAAACATTCTAGCCAACAATAATACTCGTACGCCTTTATGACCGAGTTGCAACAGTTGCGAAGTGGACGCGATTAAATCGCGTCTATTAACGTAACGGCGTTTCGACTAATAAAGAATCCAATAACAATTAGGAAAGAACTTAATGGTATTGGTAATGGTATTGAATGAATTCTATATATATGCGCAAATAATCGGTTAAAGAGGAAAAAATCATAAATGCGGTGTCAAGATTTTAATAAATCATTAAATTAATTACAAGATTAATTATGAAATCGTAAAATGTTTTGCAATGATTTCGAGTTTATTAGAAAAAGTGTGTCTTTCGATTCGATTGTGGTTTATGGTTTTAATTAAATTTCCGACTTGGCTGGCTCTTTTAAATTTTCAGTTCACTTTTCTTAAAACGTTTCTTAAAAAATAAAACCATTGCTGAATAAATAAAAAAAATCTCCGCATTCTATTAAAGGGAGGAGTTTCTTACTTGTCTGGTATTCCAATAAACCGTGACAAAATTCGCTTCGGTTCGTTTTCGTTTTTGTTGTTCGACTCAATCGTTGCAATCGACAATTTTTAATACTTGAATTAGAATGGTCCTTTATGACATTTGGTGAAGGTATAGTACGAGTCGTGTCATATGTGTCTCGTATATATTGACGTTGTAATAAGAGCCACTATGACCCCTTCCCCTTTGAGTTTGTTCGATGTTGGGCTCAGCATTTTTGGCCAGCGTTCAAACGTTTCTCTAATAAACCAAATTGATTTCTTTTCTTGAACGAAATATTTTTATGATCTCTTGGACTAACCGCCCAAGCAATCCTTGCTTGGTAACGCTATTTTACGCTATACCTCCCACTTTTTCGAGTTTAATAAACGTAAGAGTTTTGATTTGGTTGCGACGTTAAGATAAATCTAAATTATGACATTCTGCAATGTTGCACAAGAGCAAACCACAAGAGTACGTCAGCTGCAGCCGCCCAACCCGCCTAAGATGTGGCCTTAGGTGGTGGCTGGTGATTACTTTCGGTATTGTATATTTTCCCCACTCAATAAATTTTTTTATTTAAAAAAAATTACAAAAATTTAGAACAAGAAAAAAAACAACTCAAGAATTCTCGACTCAACGCTTCGATAAATTAATGCATGTCAAACATGCAATCGCTACTCGCTGAACTCGTTCGTAACTTTTGGTTAGGCAACCACTCTGCTCGTTGATTACTGCAGAGTGGTTTAGGTTGTACAAGATCAATGCCAGCAATTTAATGCGAAAAAGAGAAGACAAGAGAGGACCACTAAAGAGGACTTTGATACCTATTCTATCCTCAATTAAATAATTCCGACCACAAGAAAGCCTTCGATTGATTTAATTTCATATAATAATAGAATAAACCACGTTAGTGGGAGTGGTCGCCGTGATGTCCTTGAGACCATTGTGAGCCATATTTACAAGATTCCTACTATATCATAAAGCATCGAATCCATTAGAATACTTTTGCCATTTGTGTCTTTTTTTAGTGTTCAATTAATTTAATTATGACTCTTATTTTTAAATGCATCAAATCAATTATTTAGTCGCTGTTTTAACTGTCGTTAACAGTACACTTTTAAGCAAGTGGCGACTACGTTTGCTTCGGTCGCTTCGGTCACATCGGCGGCTGTAATAATCGGAATCTTAATTATACCAGATTTAGCTTGAAGCCGTTGTTTAAACCCAATGTAAATGAGCCCAAGTGATCCGGGGAGAGAATCGATTGCGCTTTGTCTTTTTTTTAGCCTGTTTTTTAACGCAAGCAAATCATGGCGCTCAAGGTAAACCCCACCCGCGGGCGAGGAAGCAGGTTATTATCAAAGTATTGTCAACTTGTCGATTAAAGCGGAAAGTTGAAACACGCTTAAATGCGATTAAGTGCGACTTAATATGACTGATTGTCTTTCTCAGCTTTCAAACAGAACTGAATTTTATGACCCGTTTGTTTTTTTAGCACAAACAAAAAATTTTCAACCATTGCAAAACAATTCCTAACAGGAATGTAAACCAAGAAATTCAGATAAGAATTTTTATAACCAGCTGACAATTTATTTAGCTTTATGATCACTAATTAAGCCCTAACCGTGAAGTGGCTTTATTAATGTGTTAACGGTCCGTACACAAACTTATCTCCAGTGACAAGATGCGGAACTGTTGAGTCCTTCGGGAAAGATGATATTGATGATAGAGGACTATATAAAATAATGCTGAAGAAGTCTAGAAAAACCATCAGGAAATGGATCTCAACCTCTTTTGTTAAAAAAAGATTTTTTTTTGGAACTATTCTTGTTTTTCTAGAACTATTTTCGCAGCTTTAGATTTTCTGGGTGGTGCAATTTTGGATTAAGTAAATGATTGGGAAGGACGGGATATGACGCTCCCCAAGAGAAAGATATCGCATTAAAATATTTTAAGAAAATGTTTATTGATTTTTTTGGAATTTCGAGAAGGAAACCGAATCCGTCACAGCTTGATTTTCTATTTAAATGATCAGATCTCGTGTGATCGTTTAATGACGATATATCGTGGTAGAAACTGCGCATTGACACATATTTAAAGTGTATTGCAAAATTCATCAAAATCCAAATCTATCAACACTTCAAACACTTCATATTTTCTGAATGCCCTCGCCCTTCACTGGCGACATCACCCCTTTGGAGGGCGCTCGTTGTCCAAAGCTATTTAATTTACTGATTGCAATTTCGTTAATACCTTTGCTCTAGCGCGTTAGTTGATTTTGAGTAGCCAGAAGCCCGAACAAATTACGGCGTAGGCGTTTCTTTGGCTTTAGAATCAAACGCGAATTCGTTATGTCTAAGAATTAACAACTAGCGCTAAGTTTGTTCCTGCAGAATAATTAAAGTCGTTGGGTTTGGCGTTGGTGGCAGTTTTTATACATTAATGGATATTTATTTTTACTTAATTCCACACTAGTAAATGTCAAAACAATTGCCAAAATCGCAATTAGACGCCCTCCCTTTCGAGAGTCGCAATCAGTTCTCGTTATGAGCTAATGAGGCGAGCAAAAATACATTATCGAATTGGCTCTCTTTAAGACATACACTTTATTTTAAGTCTAGATTTACGCGGATTAGTTTGAGGCTCCAGCGTGTGATGGTGATTACAAAAACGAAAATAATTTTAATATTGAGATCAGAAATTCTTCGAAGCAAAAGTAAATTCACAATGATTTACTGACATAATGCAAACGTCTGATGATTATACAATCGAATTTTTGCATCGAGTTTTAAGGAAAAAGGAAATTAAATGAATTAATATTTTACTTAAAAGCATGCTATTTAAATTAAATGTTTAATTGCATAAATTATTGTTAATTAAATAAAATTATTAATGTTAACGATCTGAAAATTAATAACACTCTAAATTATTTTCAATTACTTTTAATTGGTAATACTTTTATATTTTCAATTAATTTCGATTTTGAGAGGATTAAGATTAATTTTTTCTTAAGCAAAAAAAGCGCTTCCTAGGGAATGCTATTTAGTAATTGCCAGAGAGGTCATTTCAGATCGAAATTAACTTCAGTGTGTGTGCGCATGTGTGTGTGTGTGCGTCTGTGTCGAAATCATTAAAAGCGTTTGTTCTTTTCGGCTGATTTAAATTTTGTTTGTAAGCGATAAAAATGGGTCAAATTTCGGGCGTTGTCTTACGATTAAACCAGTTTACGATATAATTTTAGAAATATTTGCAATTGCATAATAGAAAAAAAAACGAAAATAATTAACCGTAACAAATGCTACACAAAGAAAACAACAATTATATAAAAAACAAATAAAACTACTCGATACGAGACGCGAGAAAATTCAATATGTATTAAAATTAAATAAAGTAATAATAATATTAAAAAAATTAGAGCACTCATTGTTGACCGTATTGTAAGCACAACAACAATTCAAACAACAACAAAAATAATTACATCCTAGAAATTCAAATACACACACACGCTCACGCACACACATACATATAGATCACCAGTTCGGAAAGAAAACGATAACAAAAGCAACAACAACAGAAAAAACGGCAATTGTTACAGAAACGCCTACAGAAAAATTTTAACAACAGATAAGAATGAACAACAACAACAACAATCGGCAATAAACTAAACAATGTCGAAAAATAAAAAGAAAAAAGGGATCAATAAATAAATATAACAACATTATCAAGCAAGAGCAGCAGCAACAACAACCGCAGCGATAACAACAACGGAAAGTGATAATAATTTTCAAACAAAAGCATTAAATACAAATACAACAACAAAAAATCGATTAAATCAAATCTGAGAAAAAAATAATACTCCCTGCTTCGCGTACAACAACAATGACAAGAGCAAAACAATACCACGATCACTATCAAAACACCAACGTGAACAATATCGATGTCTCGTTGCAACGGACAAGAAGAAAAGTAAGAAGAAAAATTGGTGCACCTTGACGTATCGAGGTAATTCCAACAGCGGCCCATTAACAATCGAACGCCACGCCATGCGCGCTGTTGCATCATTTTAGAAAAGAACAAGAGTTACAACCGAGGGCTGTTGTGGGTTGGGTATTCGGGCGAAGGAGCATGGAACATGGGTGTTCGATTGATGCATGAAGTGGAGTAATCCGTAACTTCCGCTCCACCTTCCGTATTTTGATCATGTTGAAGGTTCGCAACGTGCGCAACTTTGCGTTCGCCATTCTCTCTCTCCCCCGCTCTATCTCACTTTGTCTCTATCGTTCTCAATGAACATGAAGAATCATGACACGTGTGAGTGTACTCGCTGGCAGCTTGCATTTATCGACACGCGGCACACGGTACTGCCGCATGCCAGCCGCACTTGCCACACTTGCCGCACTTGCCAACGCGTTGAAGCATGCGCTTCTATACAATCGCCAGATTTTCTGCTGCTGACCTCAGTGTGTTTGAATTGTTGGAGTTGGCTTGGGTATTATAGTCGTTTTGTTGTTGCTGTTGTTGTTGTTTTTAATACTACTTATAATTATACAAATTATTAAATCCGATCGATATTTTATAAATTTCGCCGCATATAAAAGAAACGAATAATTGCTATCGAATCGAATAAAATATTCCAAAACGAAAAAAATTTAGAAAAATTAAGTAAAATTAGATGGAAATCCAGGCGTGGGTGGTGCAAGAAGTGCACACATTAATTAACGGTCTTTATGGAAATATTGGCTTATAAACATAATATCCATTAGTCATTAATCCTTCCCTAGAACGGTCGACCGATCACACTATTCTTTATTTTTCCACAATTCGAACTTATCTTTCGAATATTACGAGTCTCAAACGCTCTACTGCTTCAGTGTGTTAGTGTGAAAGGTTAGTTGGTAACACTGACAGCTGTAAACAGAACTCGGTTTGGTTCGGAACGACCTTTACGTTTCTTCGCCTCTCTGCCATTTATTGGTTTGTAAAAACTTTTCGCTAACGTCGATTTCGGATCAACGAAGTTCATTCAAATCGGACAAATTTTGGTATAAAAGTTGGTCGGATTTGGTTGACCAAATCAGAATTCAATTAAAGAGCGTTCGTTGAACACTTCAGACGAATTTAGTCAAATTTACTTCTCTTTCTTTCAAACTAAACTAAACCACTTCTCTCCTTCAACATGAAGGTAAAGGACGAAGGACATTTCGTTTGAATTTGTTCGTTGCTTTAAATAGAAAAAATTATTTATCGAAAAGACAAACCTTTATTGATTTATTTTTATTCTTTCATTTTCTTTCTCTTCTTCTTCTCCAGTTCGTTATTGCCGTAGTCATGTTGGCTCTCGCCTCCGCCGTCCAAGCATCACTTATTGCTCAGGTTGCACCGGGTGTATCGCATGTGACCACCGCTGCTCTGCATCCCGGTCTCTTGGGTGGCATCGCCCCGTGGGGTGGGCTTGGTCTGCATGGGGGCCTCGGTCTGCATGGTCCTGCTGCGGTTGCTGTTCATGCTGCCGCACCTTTGGGTCATTTAGGACTGACTGCACCCGGTGTTTGGGGTGTTCCCGGTATCTCTCTTAGTCAAGGACTCGGTCACGTTGGCGCTCCATTGGCTTTAGGACACGGACTTGGTCTTGGACATTCGGGAGTTTATGTTGCAAAGACTCGCGGTGCTGTGCATACTGCTCCTCTGGCTGGACACATTAGCTCCGCGGCCTCCATTAATGTCGCCCCGGCACCAGGCACGCATTAAGGCCGAAGTTTGCGTAGTCAAACATCGTCATTACGTCCATTTTTCTTTTCTGACACCTGCATACTCTTCATAATCCATGATATTAAGAAATTACTTGCATCTAATCGATCTTAGTTAAGCAATTCCCTCACCCATCCCACCCCAAACCTTCGCACCCTATGAAAACCGGAGTTGATCGGTTCATATCCAGAACAGAGTTTTGTATCCGCTGCCACCCTGCGATCCCGCCGCCGTTCATTCGCTCGCACACGCCAAAAACAATTCATCAATGCTTGCATCATTCAATCAATCAATTCACTTAAGTGGTTCCATTCCAAGTCCAACAAGAGCAAGGACAACTCCACCACTACCACCACCAACAGCAAAAACACCATCAACAATTACAGCAGCAGCAGCAGCAACAACAACAACGACAACGACAACAGCATCACCAACAACAACAACCTATGCAATAAGAGAACCATTTCTGTTTCGCCCACTTTTTTTCTCTGTCTTTCTTTATTCCGATTTCTCTTTAGTTGATTTTTTTCTTGTAATTTGCAACAATTTTAAGATTGATAAATATGATTTAAATAAAAATTAATAATATTTTTATTTATTCACAAAAAAATTTGCGTTTTTTGAATCAGTTTTTTTTTTGAATTAGTTTTTCAGTTGAATCAGTTGAATCAGTTGAATCAGTTTTTTTTTTGAATTAGTTTTAAAGAATCTATTATCTAAAGCTTATTAGTTTTAAAGAATTTTAAATCTATTATGGTTTTCTTGAGAAGAATTCATTAGAATGGATCCTATTTTTTCAGATAAAATTTTATGTTTTCGTAATTTCAAATTTGAGAGGGAATGAAAGGTAATACTTGCCAGCTTTCCCGACTATATAATTTGTACGATTCAAAAGAGCTTAACGAAAAAGCCCAAAATAAATGATTTAGAATTTCGAGCAACAAGTTTTGAACCCAAGTCTTTTGATTTTTAAAAAGGCATAATCAGCTGTTTTGATTTTCCGTTATGAGTATAATTGCCTATATGATCGTCTATTTTAATGACGCCTAATTAACCTTTTAAAGAGAATTTTAAAAGAGAAAAAGAATGAAAACGAAATCTGCTAAATGGAAAGGGATAGAAGATAAAAAAGAAACATATTGTAGAATCTCAATAACATTTTTGTGTATTCGAACAATTGTTCTAATTCTGTCAATATATTGAAGAGGAAACTAAGCGAAATTATTTCAATATTGGATTAAGATATTTAATTTTTTTACGATTTTATTCACTAAAATTAATCAAATATCGGTAAAATGCTTTAGCTAAAATCTTCCAATAAACCTCAGCATGAATATGCAATTTTTTTGTGTTAGAAAAATTTAGAAATATCCGGACTGAGAGATTATTGTCCTTTATCATTCTTTCAATCGAACGTTTGAACATTCTGTCCTGCAAGAAGACCGACTACAAAAAAGCACTTTAGCTCAAAACGAAACTTGTTGGAAATCTGCCAAACGGTCCATTTAATTTTTTATGATAAAATGATAAATAATTTTTTAACAATTTAGTATTAAAGCCAGATATTAATTTGTGTATTTATCACTCTCAATCTGATACAAGCATTCATTCTTTAATTAAAGCCATAATCAATATCCACTTAACTCAATTTAAATGCCGTTATTACTTTATGTCTGACTATAAAATAATCTAATCCTATAATTATGACGGATTTATTGCTGAAAAAAGGTGCTTAATAACATTTGGAATGTGTTGCATTTGTGGAGTATTTTGGATGTGTGGAATGCGTTCAAAGTATTTGGTAGTAAATACCAAAACTTATCAATATTTTATTTTATGATTGTCATAAATTTTTTATTAGCCTCAGAATATGTAAGATTTTGTTCGATTTCTTTTTTGAGTGAATCCGTTTTAAAGAAAGCCACGTAAGAGGGTTGACTTCAGCCTGATGGATGTTTATACGGCTAATACAAATTTATTGTTTATTTATAACAAAACGGGGGAGGGTTACACCCATTTTTGAGTGTATAAATTTTTTTAAATGGAAGATCTGAAAATATATGGAAAATATAAATTTTAGTTTTTTAAATGAAAAATATATACTTTAGTTTCGAATTTGCTCCAAAAGCTGAGAAAAATTGACGCAAGTGAAAATGACACTTTTTTGTTTATTTTGAATGACCTTGGGAGACGAAAAATATATACTATGGAGATAATCTGGCTACACAGTTTTATTGCCTTGTTATTGCAATCTTTGATACCGGAAGGGCGTACAAGGTAGTACGTTTTACTGGATAGTGTACTTCCCACATCGGCGATCAAATTCTATATAAAAAAGTTTACTTTATATTCACTCTGAAAATTATTGATTACATCTATAAGAACAAAAACGTCTATATCAGCTCTAAAAAGTAGGCGTAGCACTAGCCCAATTTCACCCATTTTCAAAACCAAGCATCCAAACTCTAAACACTATATCTCTGAGCGTTTTCGTGCCACCGTGATTTCAATAAACAGACAGACTGACGGATGGCAGGGCTAAATCGAAGTAAGGTCTGATTGTAGGTCGGCATATATTTCTAGACACCTGTCATAACTTCCCGAATGCACTACAGACAGAAGTATGAAGCGAATATACCCGCAACACCATCGGGGGGGGGGGGGGGGTAGGGTGTAAAAACTCTCGATTTCTTATAGAGCCTCTCTCTTTCTCTCCCTTACGCTCATTCGTCCCAATTAATATTAAAATTGCTTTTTTTATGTACGAGTATTTTGCGTGTTTTTGCGCTTAAAATGCATTTCGTATTGCTCGGTTTATGTTATAAACGCTTTTGATTTTAATGCATGTCGATGGCCGATTATAATTCTAATTGACTGACCGCTGATTTGTCTCTAGACGTTGTTTTTGCTTATGATCTTATTCTTGTTTTGTTTTCGTTTCTGTTTTTGTTTTTGTTTTTAAGTTTCAAAAAATATTCCGGAACTGCGGGAGTGCAAGGTTGGGCGAGGCCTACTAGCCCAATGGACGTAGAGAGGGTGAGGTAAGAGGTTTCGAAACTTTTCGTCAACTGGTTTTGCCGATCTCAAAGATTTCTGTTCTATCGCCGGTTCGGCCACATTTTGGTATAAAAGTTAGTTGAATTTTGTTAGCCAAATCAGA
Source organism: Physocephala rufipes (assembly GCA_963966595.1). Classification (NCBI taxonomy): domain Eukaryota; kingdom Metazoa; phylum Arthropoda; class Insecta; order Diptera; family Conopidae; genus Physocephala; species Physocephala rufipes. The sequence continues at coordinate 47,591,671 of OZ016502.1, read as the reverse complement.
ATTCAGTCAAAGATCGTTCGTTGAACATCTCGTGAGCTTAAGCTATTTATCCTTTAATTCTTTCTAAAAGAAATATATAAACCTTCCACCTGCATCAACATGAAGGTGAGTTCGTTGCTAAAGCACTTCATAAATCCTGCCTGTAATATCCTCTCAAGGAATCGGTTATTTATCATTAACTGTTTTTAATATTAATTTGTTTTTGTTTTCAGTTCGTCTTTGCCGTAGTCGTGTTGGTTCTTGCCACTGCCGTCCAGTCATCTGTATTGCCTCTCGGTGCTTGGGGGGGTTTGGGTCCATGGGGTGGCCTGGGAATTCACGGTGGTCCTGCTCTTGCTATTCATGCTGGCGCTCCTTGGGGAGGTATTAGTCCGGTTGCTTTGGGTATTCCCGGTATAGCTCTCAGTCAAGGACCTGGACCATTGGGTGCTCCTCTAGCGCTTGGCCATGGTCTTGGCCATGGTCTTGGCTTAGGTCTTGGTTTGGGCCATGAAGGAGTTTATGTGGCGAAGACTCGTGGTGCCATCCATACCGCTCCATTAGCCGGACACATCAGCTCCGCAACTTCCGTCAATGTGGCTCCAGCTCCAGGCACAATCTAAAGCTTGGCACTAGCACTTCAAGACAGTGACGTCCACTTCATCCGATACCTGAACCAGCACACACACATCCACATCAATAAACGCACAACCATTTGTATTATAATCAATATATTCTTCAAATTAAATTTAGTCGAATCGAGAACCGGACGGAAAGAACCCAACCATTTTGGCAGCTAATGTTCTATTAATTTATACTGCCACGCCCACCGCATGTTACACATTCGAGCATACGCTGTCGAACCACCAACACACCAAAAGCAACGACAACGATAGAAATTGAAGTAAACCAACAACAGTATAATCATGACAATTTCTTGAATGAGAATCGTTCTGTGTTATTCTTTTGTAACTATTTCGTCCCTCTTCCCACTCCCTTCAACTATATAAAATCTTTGAAACTGTGACTGAAATCGGTGTTCGAAGTCATTGCTGATTTCTTATGTCGTTCATTCATTCTTCCTCTCTATCTTCCTAAACTTTTTGTACATTTAATAAATTGCAACAATTCTAAGATTGAGAAAATCTTGAATTCAATAAAAGATATGTAAATAAATTTATTGTTTACAAACCCAAAATTTGTCGAATTTTTATTTTTAGTCCGTCCTATCTTTTTTCAAGAATATATTTTCAGTTTTTAATGATAATTAGAAGTTAATTATCAGCACATTCAAACCATTTACTTTTTACTTTTACTTGCTTTCCATCGACCAATATTCTGATAGCTTCCAAGTATCCTAATCATTCCCGTGCATAAAGAATAATAAAGAAAATAAATTGAATTCTTAAAAGATTAATTTTTTTTGAAGTCGGCCTTAATCTGACCCAATTAAAAAAAGTCAAGATTTTGACTCAAAATTTTTAGTTTTATTCCTAAATTGCTTTTCCTTTTTCTAATTATTCCAGACTAGTTTGAAACCAAATTCGATGGTTTGTAAACTCGGAAATGCATCCAAACACGGAAACTACAAAATTGCAAAATATTCTGGTTTTTAGTTTATATTTGTACAATATTTTTTTATAAAAAATGTAATCAAAATAAGAGGCTAAATCGTTCTAACGACCCACTTCATGAACTCCTGTGGAAATAAATATCGAGCAGTTCGGGGACTCTTCTTGGTTTAGAGGGCGGATTAGAATCGACAATGATAATAAATTCTCTCACAAGGAAAGAAATATAATTAATTATTATATATTACATATCGACATATGGACATATGGACCTATCTGCATGAGCATCTGTAATATGACAATATATTTTTTTTATTTAGTCCGGATTTTTGCTGGCCAAGCTCAATCATTTTAAACTTTATAAAATTATAAACTTGAGACAAAATTTCATTGCGGAAATCTAATTCTAGTTTTCCTTAGAATGACTTAGAGAAACGCAAAATATATAATTCTACGGATTTATTTCGGATATATCGGAGTTACCGCATCTTTTGCCTTTAATAAAAATCGCTTCTAAAACTTTGCTAAAATCGTTTCCTTTATGTTTCAACGCTTTTTCACGCTAACGCATCACGTAATGACAGACTTGTGAAAGCGATTACGTTTATCGTAGTCTTTTATGCTCACCATTTCTTCAATTCCACAACAAACCCAATTCATTTTAATTCGCTTGAGCGAATAATTCATTGATAAAATTCATATTTTTCCTGATGTATTGTCGAAAACGATAATATTTTAGAAGTATGAATTGTTATTAAATCAAAAAGGTGAATATATTCGCTGCCATAATTTTGGATCACATTAAAGAAATTTGACAAAAATTATATTCTCTACATTTTGCTAGCTATAATTTCTGCCAGACCTTAGAAGATTTTGCAAACTCCGATAATTTTTAATTTTTTCATCAACGCGTTAACAGCACGAGGAAGTACACACATGCGATTATTCTCTTACATCCTTTAGTTCATTAATTTTGATTGGGCTTTTAGTCTTGGAGATCCTTTATCTAATTGCGTCAATGGGATAGAATTCTTAACGTTTTATATACATCTATAAATAAAATTTAAATATGTTTATATAAGAATGGCGTTTAATGGCATTCTAGGCATTGACGTGATTTACTAACAACGTGCCTAATTTTGTCACGTGACTTCATTAGTGTCACTGCCTGAGAATATAGATATATAAACGTGTTCCATATTCGCGACATTTAAAATGGCTAATAGCATAATGCCGAAGAAAAACCAAATGTCAATCCTGGATGTTTTGGAAAAGTTGGATTACGGTTTTACTTTTGATAGAATCGCTAGTGGAGAACGTGGATACGTTATTATGACCCTGACAGCAAGGAGTAGTCGATGCATTGTCACCGAAATTATTGACTCAACGTCATTTCATAACAAGTTCTTAGCCATCTCCTTAGCCACGTTCACATTGTTTTGGAATTCAAAATGTATTTTATTGGCCGATTTTATCGGAAAATTAAAGCAGAATTGCAACATGCTCTGCATAATTTTCGAGATGCAATTAAAGAAAAAGGGTGTGGGTTCTTCGTGGTATTTCGTAAAGGGCGTAGATTTCGCAGCCACGTCTGAATAATGTATGGAGGAAATTAAGAGCTGAGACATGGTGGTTATTATTTGTGTCCAAATTCAAACGAAGGCTTTATTGGGGAACTTTTTTCGAATTATGAGGAGCGCAAGGGAGCCATTAATGATCATTACATGCGAAATGGGGAAGCATGTCTTTTGCAGAATATTGATCATTTGTTATCTAGATGCATCAATTCTACTAAGGCTAAAGCAAGTAATGTAAATACCTAAAAAACTTAATTATATAAATAGTTTTTCTCAATACTGAGAATACTGAAAACACTCTTCGTAATCACAAATTCTAGAAAAAATTGCCCTTACTTACAGAGATGTTTGTAAGTGAGTGTGAATTAAGTTCGAAGAACTTGGAAGAAATAATTAAGAATGAATAATTCAGAATCAGAAATCTGTAATCAAATTAAAAACAATTCTGAATGATCATGGTGGTAATTCCTCATAAATCCTCACTGCTTTTAAACCTTTTTAAAAAATAGTTGCTTCCGGTTTCATAGTTTTGAAATATTTCTATTGCGTGTTACGAATGCGAGGTTTTTAAATGACCTCTGACAAATTTTATGAATTTCATCGTATAATTTTTTTCAAAATTTAGCAAATTATTAAAAGCCTCTCCACCCTTCCTCTCCTTCTTTTGATTTAACATCTAATAGATATTTTAATTTTAAACGTATTAGATTGATTTCTTGGATTTGCTTTTAGACTACCAACAATTTTTTCGAAGTTCGGTCAAAGTTGTCCGGATAAATAACTTATTCATCAAGTACGCTTTAGGTTGTTGTTGTTGGAGCGGATTTTGGAAATGAGTGATTAACAAATTAGTTTACATTCTTGTTTGTGCCGAATCGATGAAGTGTTTGCACCAGAAGCTGACGTAATAATGCCACGAGATGCCGTGGCACCTGAGCGCCTACGATCACCCCGCGTGAGGCAACAGGGAGAGAGGGCTTAGAAACTTTTCTTCAACCAGTTTCGCCGACCTTCTCTCCAAAATTCTGCTCTATCGCAGTCTCGACTGCGTGCTGCAAAATTTTGGTATAAATGTTGCTCGAATTTCGTTAACCAAATCAGAAATCAGTCAAACAGCGTTTATTAAACACTTCTCCCGACAAAACAAAAACTCCTTACCAATCAACATGAAGGTAAGTTACACAAAAAAGAAACCTAAAGGATTTCAATCTCGGTAATTCCTGAATTCCGGGACGAATTAACTTGATCTTTATCTCACACTCTCTTTCTCTCTCTCTATTTGTATCTAAATATCGGTTTGTCTCTTTCAGTTCGTCCTTTCCGTAGTCGTGTTGATCTTTGCTACCGCCGTCCAGTCATCCGTGCTCCCTCTCGGTGCTTGGGGTGGATTGGGAGGTCTGGGTATCCATGGTCCTGCCGCGGTTACCGTAGCCGCCACACCTTGGGGATTGACCGGTCCATCTGCGTGGGGTGGTATTCCCGGAATTTCGCTGAGTCAAGGATGGGGTCCTGTTGCTGCCCCGCTGGCTTTGGGTCATGGACTTGGTCTGGGCCATGAAGGAGTCTACGTAGCGAAAACTCGCGGTGCCGTACACACGGCTCCATTGGCTGGTCACATTAATTCTGCAGCATCCATAAACGTAGCTCCTGCTCCGGGTACAATTTAAAGCCAAACCAAGCCATCCAACGAACCAACGCGACTTCCATCCATCCACTTTTCCATTACTATATGCGATACTATACTCATACTATATCATTATCATATAATACAAAGATAACTTAATTAAATCCGGGAATGGAGATGACAGAATAATGACACCAATAACAACAACAACAACAGCAACAACGTCAACAAATTTGGGAACTACTGCATTTCTGTTTCGCCGTTCTGTCATTCCGTCTCTGTTCAATATTCAAAGTCATTGTCAATGCATGGTAGAGGAAAGATGACGTCACTAATTAAATCTAACTCGATCTGTGTATATTTTTTTGTTCTAATTCTTTTTTATACAATTAAAAATGCAAGAATTGTAAAATTGAGAAATTCTGAATTAAATAAAAATTTGAAAATTTTAATTAATTCAAAACAAAATGTTTTTAGTTTGCTTGGATGATCGTTGGCGGTGGGGTGGGATTAAACTCTCCTATAAGTTATCCTTTGCTGAAGAATCTTCCAAAATAATCGAAAATGTTCTTGAAGGGAAGGAGCTATTGCTTCAGACAGTTGAAGTAGTTGTTATGTTTTTTTATAACAATTTTGATATTTAATCTATTAATTTCTTAATATTAATTGAAAGTTTATCTTTTCTGAAAGAGAAAAACGGTAAATTGTTGGAGAAATTACAAGAAAAATAAATAATCTGAAAATTTTATCTATGAGATAAAGTTAGACCCAGAATTTTGGGAATTAGTTTTAAAGAATCTAGATCTAGATTGGTCGCTTGAACCTAAAATTGTTCATAGAATTTTTTACACCTTAGAAAAGAGTTGCCACGTTTTCATGAGAATTCTTTTATTTTGGATTCGATTATACTTGATTATACTTGTTTTCTGATGGTATTGATTAAAATCTGGTATAATTAATTAATTAATTAATTATCTGTTTAATTAATTTCGATATTTGAAAAAATTCAGCTCTTGGAAGGGGTGAGAAAGGAAGGAATTGCAGCATTTATTTGGAAAATATTTTGGTACTATTCTTCAGGACTTTCTTCTTCATTGCTCTTGTTCTTTTTTTTGTTTACTACCACTAATTCTCAAAAGAGAAACCCATTTGAAAAAATTGATTTGTTTTCATTTTTGAAAGAAATTCATAATCGGTGCAGTCGGTGCAAAAGGTGCACCCTTGAAATTTATACGACTGCTGTTCTCCATTTGCAGTAAATTGTTGTTTTCAAATTCAAAAAATGTAATGTTTTATTATTATTACGCCACGGTAATAAATGAGGTGATAAATGGTGTTTATGAGAATTCCGGATTTGTTTATGAGCGAAGGTTACGATTTCTCGGTTTAATTCTCAGCAAAAGCAGTTCGAATGCTTTTTCGAATCGAATGTAATTTTTAGTTTTGTTGAGACTAATATTGATATTAATCGAACTAAATTCAAATACGATTTATCTGAAAAGAGTGACGTCGTCGTTTTGAAAATCATTGCAAAATACTTTACACAATCATAAATTAAATGCAAGGCAATATGTATGTAATTATATGAATATGTATTACGAATATGTATGTAATTGGTGGATATATAACATCGTAAGTACAGTAAGTATTGTAAGTACGGTTGCAGTGCCGGAACTGAGTGCGCGATTAAACTGGGCTGGGTCGAGCAATGCGTTGAAATCCGGCTTTAATTTCTTCTTTCTTTATTTAATGGTCAATAACTTATAATTAGATGAATAATACCTGCTGCTATTATGTAGCTAACAGCTATTTGCAATACTAATTACTAGTACTCATTAATTGTAGTTGTTGTTGTTTGTCAGATGGCAGTTCGGTCAAGAAATTCCGGTCAAGATTGATAGAATTATGAGGGCGGGTTTTTTCTGCGGCTATCAGTTGTTACAGCACCTGATTTATTACCCGCTCATCCCCTCTACCCCTCCCACTCCTTTAGAAGTAATCTAATTCATTATTTTGCAGCTTTTTGTTGTTGGGTAGCTTCATATTTAAGAGCTAATAAACTCTTTTTCCATTGGAAAATCTTCGCTCGTCTGTTTGACATTCTTGGCGTCGTTTGTTGCTCGTTGGTTCGTTGGATCAACAATATAAAAAAGCCCCGAGTGTATGGAACCAATCAGAACCGCATACGACTTCGTCAGCATCGCTACGCAGCATCAGATTAGTTTTCAGTGATATTTGTTACTTCCTTCGGTACAAAAAAAAATCGTCAATATGAAAGTGAGTTGATAAAGGATCCCACGAAATTCAATTACAAAGGATTTTTTAGCTCATTCTTTTTTTAAAGGAATTTTATTTACATGACTTAAATTTTCTTCATTTTTGTATCTGTTTCATTCCAGTTTGTCATTTTTGCCGTCTTTACTTTGACTTTTGCCATGAATGCTCAAAGCTCGATCATTCCTTGGGGTATTCATCAAGAAATTGCCGGTGGTGGACTTTCTTATACCGCTGTCGCAGGACCAGCAGCCATACCAGTTCCAGCAATCCAATCGGTTGTCGTTGATCCTTGGCTTGGCGGCTGGAACGGCCATGTTCCAGTTGTTGTTGCTGCTCCAGCGGTCGAAGGCTCTTACGTAGCTAAAACTCGAGGTTCTCTACACACAGCTCCACTCGCCGGTCATGCCACTTCCGTAGCGTCGGTCAATGTTGCCCCAGCACCAGGCACTCTTTAAACATTACAGCCCTTCCACCACTCCCAGCACCCAGCGAGAAATAAATCAACGGAATGAGAGTAGAGAGTGAGCGAGTAATCGAAGAAGAGAATTTTCGCTGATCAGAATTTGAAAAATGCGCCGAATTTGGAAGAGAATATTTTGGAAAATGTTATGCATCCTCACCTTCCCGAAATCTCCTCTTCAACCACTTTGATTTGGCCAACTAAATTTTGAATCATACAGTCCTAATAAAAAGTAATTTCATCTATAAAAAACCATGGATTTTTATTTAAAATTTCAATTTTTCAAACCGTATTATTTAATAAATTCATTACCTCGTTTAATCGCCAATTGTCATCTAACGGATATAAATAGCATAACGAAGTCGGAATAAAATAGTTTATGGTTTTCGAGAACTTCAAGGAAATTTGGAGTAATAGAAAAATGAGAAAAAGGAATATACTGATAAGAAAGCACTAATAATAAATCAATCATTTAAATGAGTCCTAGTAAATTCATAAATTTTTTCGTTTGTTCCAACACACACCAAGCGAAACATTATAAAACGTGGCAAATTTATTATATTTAGTTTCATGTTTTTAATTTTCTCTTTCGGTATGTGCTGACATAAAACGAAATTTATCTGGCGACATGGTTTTCAGATCAGTCCCAGGGTTCTTCATGTGTTTAAAGCATTGGGTGCTCTTGTATGCAACTCTCTACTCAAATAGAACGGTATTCAGATTTTGTCATTAAAAATATTGTCATAAAAACAGCATCATTGACAACGGTCCATGTTTTTCTGTTTTGCGTTATTTTTATATCATATACTTGTGGGTAAGGGGATGAGGGGGTAAACGATCGTGTATATATTTCTGCTCAGAATTTCCTCCTGAGCGGAGGAAATCACGGTCTGACGGAGGAAATCTGTCTGAGGAAATCACGGTTACAGACAAGAAATTTGACATGAGTATTTTTCGCCATTATAGGCTGTTTGAAATCGAGTTACGCCCCCTTTTATACTGAATATAAATTAACTTGTGTTTATAACTCCATTTCTCAATTTCCTAAAAAATCTAATTGTCATTACGAAAAGTTACGATTAGATGAGAACCAGTGGAGGTATTGCCATAAAATAGGGAAAGGATATTCTCTACATTTAAAGGCTGTTTTCTATTTGGACATATAAAAATGGGAGAAATAGGACCATGGCTGCGACTACTCATTTAGTTTAATGTATTTATCTATGATAATTGTTCAGCATCTCAGCTTTCAAAGGGATTTTAAAGATAAAATTTCACATTTTAATCCACGATTTAAGGCAAAGCTGTACTAAAAAAAATGGGCGTAATCCGCTCACTGGATACTGGATATTAGCTCCGACCGCGCATTTTTACTGGGTTTGTTTCATCTAACATAGTTTGGTTTAAGCTCAAACAAATCATTTGTTTCGTTTCGTTTGCATGCCGTCTCGTAAAATACAATGTAATATTGTTTTATCAGATAAAATGAAATTTTACGTCCGAGTCGTTTTGTAACAACTCTTTTATAAAGCTTTGAGTGGTGAAAATGGTTAACCACTTTAACTTACCTTAATGTTTCCCTGATACTTTTCTCCCTGATAAAAAATTTCCCTGATAAAAAATATCCGATATTTCTCTAAGAATTCTCTAAAGAATTTAACTTTTTATATGAAAGAAATATAGGGCAAGAGGCCCTCGCAACATCCGCCATAAGAAGGGAGTAATTTATTAACTTTCCGCGATTTAAGGCAGAAATTTTTCGCTTTTCCGAATTGTAAATTATTATGATTATTCAAAAGAATATTTCAACAATTTTCGAAAATAAACAGAAGAATTTGTATTGTTTTTTGTTACATTTTTATTTTAACAATTTCATCATTTCTATTAAGTAAATGCAAAGGATAATAGAATGATTAAGGAGTTGAAAATATCAAGGAGCAGGAATTAATTTAGATTAATTTTAAACATAAATTATAAATTTTATAAATGTTCGAAATGAATGAACAGAATGATTAAAAAAAACAAAACAAATTTGCACCCAGCATTCTCGGCAGTCTCTTCAGTGTAATCAAATCGTAATCCAAAAAATGTTTATCAAGTGATAGATCGGTGGCAAAATTTTCGTCTCTTAATTATCCCCTTCGCTAAGGATTTAGATAGTGCCTGGTGCTGGAGCGACATTGATGGCCGCTGCAGAGTTTGCATGACCAGCCAAAGGGGCAGTATGCAAAGCACCGCGGGTCTTGGCTACATATGATCCCTGGACAGCGACAGGAGCGGCAACAACAACCGGCGAAACAGCTGGATTGATGACAACCGATCCATGACCGGGCCAGACTGAGGCCAAAGGAGCAGCAGCTTGAATGGCAACGGATCCAAGTGGCGATACGAGAGGAGCTACTGCTGGTCCTGAAACAGCGGTGTAGGAGAGACCATTACCAGCAATTTCTGTGTGGATGCCATGAAGACCCAAAGGAATGATTGAGCACTGAACGCTCATGGCGAAAGCCAGGCTAAGGATGCTTGCAAGAACGAACTACACACCAAGAAAGAAAGAAATAACTTTTGTTGGAATCATTTTCAAATGCAATTAATGATAAATTCACTTACTTTCATTTTTGGTTTTTTGTTGTTGTTTAATGATCGATTACAGAGAACTAAACTGCAGCTTAATGCTCGATGCGTTGATGCTTTGTTGAATTCAGTTTCTATTCTGATTCTTTCAAACGAAAACGGTTATTTTTATATGAAACTAAACAACTGCTAGAAAGGTGTTACAGCATTTACACGCCCATTAAATGTCGTTATTGGTTTGTTTACTAATTAATTAATAACTGCCAACACCATAAAAACAATAACAAATTACAATAATGAAAAGTAAGAGTTCGAACTTAATTAATTCATAACAATGAATTCTAATTGTTTTACAACAAAATTTATCTTTTCAAAAATAATCGCAAGGAAACATTTTATCGATACAGATTGACGTTTATAAAAGAATTATAAGGAAACTGGTTTTTAATTTGTGAATATAAACATACAGTAAAATAGAGAAATTTGCATAAAAGAATCTATTTGAGATAAACTAATTTGAATCAATAACGATTGAATACTTTCGACCGTTACAACTGAGACTTTCATTCATATTTTTTATGCTTTAAATAATTTCTGGGAAATTTTGAAATACCAAGTAATGATTTAAAGTAAAACGTGTTAAATTTATACCGGATTTACATTAGAGAAATTTCTGTTTCTGAGTGTTAATGAATATGAATTAAGGAAATAAGCTAGTCTAAATTTATTCATTACTGTTAAATTCAATAATTTCACGTATTACCGAGTCTTACTAAATATCTTAATAATACTTGGTTTTAATTGAAATCTATGCATTTGAATTTGTGACATAATGCCTTAAAAATTTAGTTAAATTAGTCCTGCTCTTCATTCACGAACCTTAATTAATAACCCTAAGTCTTCCTAAGAGCCCAAAAATTTGCTTTATTATGATCTAGAAGAATATGTTAATAATTCCTGTTCATCTAAAATATTTTTAATATCATAAAAAACTTAATAAGAAAAGTTTTGTTTATAAAATATATAGAATTATTTAGCTATATATAGTAAACCATTTCACACTTCGTAAATTTTTTTTGTTTTCCTTATCAAAATAAAAGTTAAAATATAGCTTTTATCAAAATCAACGAATTCAATAATTCCATTTTCATCGAACATTTCTTTCAGATCGCTATAAATTACGTACTTTTCATCAAGAAACATGTTTTGTTGCCGATTTTTTTGCTGATGTTGTTTACATAACGGAAAACAATTGTCCGAATTGGCCGAATTGATGGGCTTGAATATAGGTCACGTGCCGCTTTCAACACATTCATTTCTTCTAACTTAAAACTACTAACCCCTCAGTCCCAACCCGCACCATCAGCGATGCAACAAGAAGAACGAAAGTAAGCTAAGCAAAAAGGGGAAAAAGGGGTGGTATTGGCTCAATTCATTTCCATGCGATTGTAAATTGAGTATCATCTCTCTAAATAAATTCGCGGTGATGATGTGACACAGCTAAATTGTCAGTTTTCTATACAATAGAATTAAGATAACTAATAAATTGATGTTGTTAATTAATGGTATATTTATTTAGGTGTGATTATTTATTAAATATGTGATTAAGGATGAATACGTTTCGGAACAATCAAATAAATTTTTACAGATTATATGAAGTTCAGAGTGAAAAAATGTAATAAATTTTTAAAGCAATTCGTAAATGTTGAACTTCTTTTTCTTCATATCGACTTGGAGAGAACGTAGGCTTGGGTTTGCAAGAAGTTTTTTCCGACAGGGTAATTCGATATATCCTCATTCTCTCTCATTAAATGTGGTTGAATTAAATTGTCAGATAGTAAATGGAAATATTAAGAATTTATCTCTCACTCTGGGTTTTTCTCTCTCAATGGTAGTGCTTTCATAAAAAACTATTCATTGAAAGCAAAAGAACGATCATACTCTTTAAATTCGCTCTGTTTGTTTGTTTGTTTTTAAGAATAACCACTATTCTCGAAGAGGACGTGAATAATGTTCCAAATCTCTCCTTTAGGAGAGCGTTTATATGCGTCGACTCAGCGAATGTTTTAAAAAGCTCTCGGTGTATGCGGCGACTTTGTTGTTGCCTTGCTGCTTTTTGAAGTTAAATGATTTTATTGTTTTTTGTTGCTAGTTATTGTTGTTGTTTGCTTTTGTAACGATGGAGACGTTGTCTGGAATTATTGCGGTAGCCCTTTGTTTTCTAATTTGCATTACGGTTCAGCATATCTGTTTGCTGAGTGAAGTCTCGTTCGTTGTTTGCCAATAGTCGCGAGTGATAGCAAACGCTCAAGCTTCAAAAATTATTGGTAGGCATAATAATGCTATAAAATTGGCAGGTATATTAATAAAAATCTATGAAACTTGTTAATGAAAATGCACTAATCGGCGGAGACGTCGGTCCAGTAATTATCTAATAAAAATTGTGTTAACGATGAACAGCAGATCAATAACGCGACGAAGACTATATGACGAAGTGAATACGACCACGACGCACAGTGGTTCGAAATAAAAATTTATCAATAAAAAATTAATTACTTTTATTTGGATGCAAATGCAAACTGATGCAAATAGTAATAGACATGCCATGATTAGTTCTATGGTGTTTTGAAATCAAACTTTTTTAATTTTAATAAAAACTGCTATAATAATAGCGGGATCAGTAAGAACAAACGAGACTATATTCCCGTGATTGCCCTTAGGGCAACCTTTTTCCTATACCCGGTTTTGTATTCCCCAGACAAACTACCTAGGTGCTCTAAGCCCCCAGAGTGGTAAAAAATAAGCATAAATAGTAGGTGGTAAGTAGTAAAAAATTTGTATATGCTGGGTTACTGAGGTTAATGAGGTTATTGGCACTTCAGTTAGAACAAAAAAAAATGATCATTAGAAAGGTTGGAGCTGAATCTCCTTTCGATGATGAAACAAATTTCTCTCATTGACCAGACAGATATTCTTTGTTCTATGAGCATTCATTTTTCCTATTACTCTGAGCACCAAAGTCGCAATTTTCTTCGACGTATGAGGTGAAGTTCAATATAGTTGAACAGTAAAATTGTTCCTAACATTGAAAATGGATGGGGTATGTATCCCCCAAATAGATAACTAAATAAACATTAACATGCACATAACAGACGTGTTACACTTGCAGTGATTGATGTGCGCTATGTTCATAACCTTCCTTTATCACACTGCCGCTCCCCATCAGATCGCTGGTCATCACCACGTCACTCATCATCACATCGCAGCTCACCATCACAATCCCACCTCTGTCACACTATCGCTCGGTATCGGATCGTCACATTGCATTGTCTTATCTAGTCAAAAAAATTTGATGAAAAAAATTGAAATAAAAATTAGATAGAATATTTAATTTCAGAGCGTCTAAAATTTTAGTCTTTTTCAGAGACCAAAAGTAAAAAATAGCTAGCGGATTAATTTGAGACTCTGCAAACTTGGAAAATATATCCTTAATAATTTTATGAACAATAATAATTTGAAATTATTTACTTTTGATTAGATAAATTTTAATTTCAAAAGTAATAGATTTTTTGCACAATGGATTTTTATTTGAAACCACTGTATGACGAACACTCATGTAAATATTTGAGCGAAAACTTGTAAAGAATTTAGTTTGTTCATAAATAAACAGGCGATTAATTATTAATCTTCGAGTAAACGCAACATTGTTACATTTGTTGTCGTTCTTGTTGTTTGGAGTGATCGTTTTTGTAGTAATCGTCACCGTATAATTGTTCAAAATTGATGAGAGAAATAGCAGAGGAGAGCAAAGGTTACGGTTGATTTCTTTTCTCCAATAGCTATTTCTATTAGTGTTCGTGAGTCATTATGATTTTTGTTGTTGTTTTGTATGGTGATATACATATTTGTACGAATCATGTACACATTTTCTTATTTCTGTGTTTTTTAATTTAAAAAATATTTAAAGCTTTTTATTTTAAATGGTTTAGTAGATAATCATAAGCATTTCTAGTCAATCGTCCTAAATTAATTAAAATCCTCAAAATGAAATAGTATTTTATAATAATGATTGAAATAGTATTTTATAATAATGATTGACATAGCTTCACCAAATTAGATTCTAAGAGTTTGTTTCCTTGAGTTTTATGCAGAAAGTAAATGAAACCTAATTACAATACTCGACCGAATTGAAAACAAATTAAAATATTACGGCGTAAATATTACTAATATTTATTGTTGATGAAAGCATTCAACGCATTTCCAATAACTTTTTTACGCAATTATCACAATTATGGCTCAGTCTTTAAAATTTGTGGGCGGAATGAGGAAGTATTTAGCATTGCATCTTCATTTATTAAAGCTAATGTTTTTCAGTCAACCTTCGTTTCGCTTGACATTTCGCCCGTCACGTCGATGGGTGTCTCAGTCGAGAACAATTGAAATCAAAAAGAATAATAAATTGTGTTTTGAAAAAAAGCCAAGGAAAGATAAACACTTGTAACAGGAAAAAACAGAGATATATTTGAGGAGAGAGAGAAAGCTCGCTTCTAAATAAAAAATCAGCTGTTGTTTTTCTTCTCGCTCTCGTGACGCTAGCTTTTGATGTTGTTTTTGTTGTTGTTGTTTGTTTTGTTGAAGCTGAACCTAAAGAGGTTTATTGTTTGATGGATTGTTTTTGCGTGAGGTAAACTTTTTCATTGAACTTCGGTCAGTGACGTCAGGAACGTCAAAGTGTATTCTTCGTATCGAGAACTTCTAAACCTGTGTTTATTTTTATTTTCAAAGTGAAATGCATTAAAAATATCATTGTTTCTTGTTTAACACGATTTCTTCCCCCTTTTTTAGTTTCATCTCGTCGCGAATGTCAATAAAATAGATAATTACAGTTTCTTTTTTTATGGATTTATAAATATTTCCACATAAGCGTATTCGTTTTTGTGTCTTTTGTTTTACCAATTGCGTTGTGTGGCGTTCGCGGCTGTCAACGGGTCAGTGCAAAAATAAAAATTCATTAAAAAGAAGAACACCGACCAATAAAGAATTTAATTAAATCGGAGAAGGAAAAAAGAAGACAAGAAAGATGTTTATGATGCGTTATGAACGAAGCGCGCGTTAATTGCTTTGATTTCAGTCTGGATCGAGGCGGCTCAGCGAATGGATTAATCAATAGTCGGGTGATTTCTCTTACAATCGACGCGAACTTATTAAAATAAGAAGGCGGTGGGAAGGGAAGAATTGTAAGTGAAATCGATAGAATAATATTTTAAAAAAATTACTATGTAATTAAAATTTTGTGTTGTGACAATACCCTTAGTGAAAATTATAATAAATAAAACTAAATCAAACAGAACCAAGCACGAATAAACTATGGTAAAGTTAACGAACTCAGCTGAGCTCGAATTTCTCTCCTCCGATTGGTTCTATAATATCTCTTTGCTGGCGCGACCTTGATCTAAATAATTTTGCCAAAAGCAGGTCAAAACGTTTGAAAATTATATTTTTTTTATTATAACATACTTCTACGTATATTACTTTCATATATTTTATTATAACATATTACTTCTATATACTTCTATATATAATACTTCTTGTATAATTGCATGAACCCCGAAACCTTTCACATATTTAGGGTTCGGTCAATCTTTTTGGGTTTGATCTGGAATTGTTTCTAGAAATTGAAATTACTGAAAAATTCGTCAAAAATTAATTGCAGCTAATAATTTGGTGCCTAATTTCTGTTAAAGCTAACATTACATTAACGTTAAGTAACATAAGTCAACGACATTATAAATGTCTGGCATAAATTTTTGAAACTAACGTCAATAATAATTTTTTTAAATAACGTGCTGCTTAAGTCTGAATTAAACTTAAATAATTTTGTTATAAATTAGTATTTTTCAAACAAATCATTATAAAGTCTTAAGTTTTGAAAAATTTGGACACTTCCGGGTCTCTTCAAGCTATTTCCGATACATTTCCCATAAGTTTTAAAAATGCGAGATGCATTTCAAAGTATTATATATTTATTAAAAAATATTTAAACTTACAATAAATTTGTCTTAAAATTTTCAGATTTCTTTTCTTATACTCGACTTAAATTTGTATTGAATTATATTCAATTGTTCGTGTAATATTTTTTCCCAGCAATTTCAACAAAACATCACTTGAAATTGATTTCGAACAACATCACTGACATCATCGCCTTCATTCATTGTCAATCGCCTCATCTAACAACAAACAACATTCATAAAAAGAAGACTGTTTTTGGTAAAAATCTTTAGACCACGTCTCAACAAACGCGGCAATTGATTTGAGAGACAAAAGCTTTTTTGTACAAGATTTAGATTTTTTTTACGTCGGTGAAGGAGAGAAATTTATGGCAAAATAACTAACGTGCTTTGAATTAAAACTAGCGCGAAATCTTTTGCATTATTGGCAAATGCAATGAAAACAACTCATGGTTCAGCAACCTTAAAATTGATTTCGTGTGGCAGCGAGAAATGTTGTGACAGCTTTGACAACAACAACCGAAATAACAACTACAACAACAGCAACAGCACCAATAATTTCATTGTAATAAGAGATTATTGATAGATAGCAGAAAGGCTACGACTTTGCTGGATGGGCGTTAATTGTCCTGCATTAGCATGAAATCAATTTATTGTGAAGCCAAACAACATCTCAGTAGCTGCATGCTGCACGACACTGACGATCCACCGACTATACTATTGTCTAGTAGTCCGAAGAGCAACAATAACTACAAAAACAACGGCAGCAGCGATAGCAGTAACAGTAGTCACAATAGCAATGCCAGCAGTAATAATAACAAAATTGAAAACCATACTTTCATCCTTACTCCCATCACGTCAACACTACCAAAAACTATTACAACAACAACAACAACGACGACGTATGATACATCACAATCACCATTTCGGAATGATCGGAGGCGTGGACGCTGGTCATCATCGGCGGATTTCTATTTTGCCTGTACAAGTCATGCCTTCGGATCGGTTGTATTCTCGGAATTGCCAGTATATGCCTTACTATTTGGAGGAAGTGAGTATATATAAGTGATAAGATACTATAAAGTACCAACTATGGGTAAATTAGTAACAATAACTTCAATTCGCTAACAATAATTAGTAATAGGAGTAAGATCTTCTGCGCCTTATTTAAAGTCTGATTAATAATATCAGTTTCAAACTGCAAAAGGCTTTTCTGTTTAATTTTTTGTTTATAAAATCATCCCAGAACTTGATGCAATCAATATGACGCAGAAGTCGCGGGTACCCCAATCAGTTTAGATCTGTTGAGCGCATGTAGAATTTTTTAATGAAAATATAATTTCTCATAAATTTTATAGAAATACTTTTGATTTTCTGTGACAACAACAACAACAACAAAAATAAAATTTTCTATCATAATATTAATTTTTCGAAATATGATAATCACAATGGCATTGCCAGGGTCAAAATTATCAGCGTTCTTGTGGTTTTCCAAGGTCATAATGATAATAAATTTATCAAATACCAAAAATGAAAACAGAATTTAATCAGCCCGGAAACCCGTTTAACGGTTTTCGAGCGAAAAGACATATAGAATATTAGGTTTTTATGCATGGCAGGAAGGCATTAAAGGGGAAGCCAATTATTTCGTTTAATATATTTAATTAACGAAATTAATTAGGATTAAAGGATGTAATGCAAACCGCAGATAAATTTGCAACTATTTTGCTAGATAGATAAACAAAGCCTTTATATTTTATTTCACAGAATTCAATTTTAGGGTTGATACTTAATAAACTTAATAAAATTCTTTAAAGTATTTTGAAACTAAACAAGTATCAACGGAAAATGCATGCCCAGATTGTGAAGTGGGTTTTGTTTGGCTTCTATTTACGAACACGCTGGTATTCAATAAGACTTTAATTTTGAAATCTGATTTAAATTCGATAGGTCCACCCTAAAATCTGCCCACAATTGCACAGGGTTTCTACGATAACATCTAACAAAAACAACACGTATATATTCCCGGTACCTCCCGCATCTCTCCTCATTAAATAAAATTCTATCGTTTGATTTAAGTAGAGAATCATTTCATTATAGAAAAGATTAATATGTTTTAATTAATTAATAAATAATTAAAATCAATTATACAATTTTCCATTGACCCAAAATATGAATAAAATCGAGTATGTATGTTTTTATTTCATATGAAATTGTTTGCATTCTTCAGAATCAACTTATTTTTAATAATAATGAAAAAGGTTATCGTCTGTCGCAAATTACGTGAAGAAAAAAGAAATTCGTTGAGCGCTAATCAGTCTGTTCTTTTAAATTTTTATTCCTCACTCGATTCCATCATAGACCATACTTTCTTAACATTTGATTTGCGGGTCTTCTAAACAAATTTTGTCATGAATTTATTAAAACAGGGTTAAAATCTCAAATAGATTTTTTTCAAAGAAGTCTTTTCTCAAAATTCGATTCTCTAAAATGGTTCTATGATAGACTAATCACAGATATCCTTTGATATTTTATCATTCTCATTCTATTTTTTTATTACTTTCTATTAGTGTATTTTCTACCTGCCTATTTGATCGCCATTCTTCTTTATGCCATACCTATATTCGTTATACAAGCTTTCCTGGGACAATTTTCTTCCTCTGGCACAATATCAGCCTTCCGGGTGGCGCCAATTTTTAAAGGTAAGAGTCTTTCATTATTGTTATAATTCGCCTTTGAAAATTATAAAAAAGGTACATTTTCAGGGATTGGCTACTCGGTACTACTACTCAATTTAACATCGCTATCCTATTACAGCATTATTGCCAGCGTACCGTTAATTTACGCCGCCAACTCGTTAAGTCCCGTCATACCATGGATGAATTGTGGCAATTCATGGAATACACCAAACTGTTCCACGCATTCGATGTACGACGAAGAGGTAAAAAGGTCATTCCTCGATTAATTTTTAAAATTGAAGGCTTTTATTTTGGAAAAATTATTTTTTTAAGTTAGTTAATTAGGAATTAGAAATCAGCTGATTATAACAAAAAATAAGTATGTTTTTCAAAATAGGGAAAATTCCTTGAAGTGACTCCTCGATATAATAATTCATTATAATCAGCTGTTACAAAGATTTTATAATGAATACACCAAGTGATTGCTAATTCCAAAATTAATTAATTTTACTTCTAAATTAAATCAATCGTTCTCTCTATCTCCATCTTTTTAATTTTTAGGATGATTTCCAATATCCGCACGCGACTGTGGAATTTTTCCAGTGAGTTAGTTCATCAATGTCTAATAAAAATGCAGTCCAAATAAACTCTTTTTCCACAGTTCTGTCATACGTTCTGCTGAGGATCACAAAAGCCATTTCTACCTCTCTTGGTCGGTTCTATTTGGCGTGTTTGGCGTTTGGCTTCTGACGCTAGGTATCCTGCTCAAACAAGTTTCTTTTGTAATTCTCGTTCAGATGCATTAATTTTAAATCGCACAGTAAAACGAATTTGTTACTTTTTTACATCTAGATTGGTAAATTTCTTCGGTGCTCGTGTGTGGTCATGGTCTCAATGTTTGTGGCAATTTTTGTGCATTTATTAATGCACAAGCATATTGGCTGGAGAACGCTATTAAGCTATTTCGAGCCTACTCTGTTTGATAGCCAGCAAGCAATTGGTGCCAGCATAAGAGCGGCTATCCTGATGGCAGCTTGGTTATTGGGTCCTGGCTGGGGAAGTGTGCTCACACTTGCCAGCTTTAATAATTTTCGACGAGATAGTGAACGTCTGACATACTGGGTGAGTATGACACATGTTGTTCTGGCAGTCATGGCTATGATATGTGGTCGCATCGCTCTGGATCATTTCGAAGGTAAGATAAAAGAACTCTCTCTTGATTTCTTTTGTTATTTCTCTGGTTTTTTTTTGCAGACCACGTTGGTTTGTTTCATTATCATGTCGAGGAAGAACATTATATGCAATTTTTGTATCTTTGCTTCGCGTATCTTTTCGGCAGCTTTACCAGTCTACCAAATTTTTGGAGTTTTCTCTTCTTTGGAATGCTTTTCATTGCTGAGCTGAGTGCTGTGGTGAGTTAATCGGAGCGAGATCGGGGTTCATTTATATCGATTAGATTTTTATTCTTTTTAATAGATCATTCAAATGATGACCGTTTTAACGTCTATATTCGATGAGTATGAAAAACTGCGCAAGAAGAAGACGATCATAACAATTGGTCTCGTCTTGGTATTAATGATTATTTCAACCTATTTCTGCACAAAGGTTTGTTTTAAAGAGAAAAATCGATTTTTCTATTTCTTTATTCTTCAGTAATAGTAATAAATTTTTTTAATCTTCTTCTTCATGACAGAAAGGCTTTGAGCATCTTCATATTCTACCTACGATCGTAGTTCTATCGCATGTTATCATCTCAATGGTATTACTAGTGATGACTACTTGGATATATGGTCGCGAAAGATTCCAATGCGACCTGCAATTCATGCTTGGTAAAACAATATCGAATTTTAAAATATTTTTGCTGAGATTCGTAACTCCGGCATTTGTAATAATAAATATCGTGAGTATCAAGAGCTTGAGAACGTTTTAAGATTACTTCATCTAATGTTTACCTCGTGTGTATCGTTTATCCAGCTACAGATAATATTCTTTTTGGAACAAGATGATCCACCCTCGGCCTTACTGATTATCACTCATTGTTCGATCTACATCGTTGCCTTCATTTACATGATCAACAAATTATGCCAGACCACCGGTTCACTAAATCAGCGATTAAGACAGTGTTTCGTTCCTCATGATTGGCATCCGGTGGACGCGGACAATCGCCGTTTTTACGACGAAATAATGGGTACATCAGAAATGTTGGTGATTGATGATAGCGAGCAGCAGTCGTCAGCTGTTAGTTAGTCACAAATTTGAAAATTCCTGGAATTCTAGAAAGGATTAAATGGTGCAATTTATATTTGTTTGGGAATTTATTTTTTGGTATAAAGGAAATAAATTTAATGTGTTATGCGAAGGTATTTTTAGATTATTTTTTTTAAATAAAAATATTTTATACAATTTATAAAAACATACATTTATACGTAGATTGCATGAAATGTTTGCAGTAAGAATTGTGTGATAATATAGAATACTCGTGTTTAATATTATTAAATGATATTGTAAATTATGATTATTATAGTCAATCATTGTGGATTTGTGATTGTTATGGCATAAATCTCAAAGGTAATGAAGAAAAGATATAGAATGAAAATACAAAATTATAAAAAATGTCAATTAAATGCAATTTTTTATTTATTATTTGTAAACTATAAGACTCAGAGATAATAACATTGTGTGAGCCGTTTGTTTTGAAAGTGAGCCAAGTATATGCATTTCCAAATGCATTTCAAATGGAATATTTTTCTTATAGATAAAGGATCTTTTTTTGAAGAAATATTCCATTTTACATTGCTAATTTCTGCCTTTATGACTTCTTGTTCAAGAAACTTCACCTTCTATATTCTGATATTTGGGGTTTAAACCAAGAAATACCTTAGTGTCCGGAATATTGGAAATAAATTCTAGTAGGGTAATTCATTTAATATTTAAGGTTTTGAAATTTATTATTTATTTATTAATACTAAATACTATTAATTTAATTATTATTAAATTAATTAGTATTTAGGAAATTTTTTTCTAAGTCATCGCTGAATGTTGGATGTTGTTGCGTACTGTTTGAGCAATTACTTGCTCTCCTCCCTTCATTTCGGGTTTTTTTAAAGTAATCCATAATCGTCTAAAATGAAAATATTTCAAAATAATCTTTAAATGATTTAATGTGAATTTATTGCAATTATCGATAACCTTTTGAAAATATGTGAATTCACAGCTTTCGGAACTTTATCGCTGTGAAATATATTCAATTTGTTGTCTAGAGGGAGGAGCATAAGGGGCTTAGTTAGTAATTAAGAAAAAAATTTAAGACTATTGTTTGATCCTTGATCCCATCCGGGAAATTTTGCCTTATCTTTTTCTAACACCCTCCACCCTCTCTCTCTCTCACTCTATCGCTTTCATTATCTGTCTGTCTGCCTATATCTCTCTTTATCACTTTATTTTTCACCAAGTTGGGTGGTTAGAGAAATACATTTGAATATCCGTTCATAAAATTCTATAAAGTGTCCAAAGATTTGGATATTTCTTAGATATATCGATATACCGAGTCTACAAAAAGAGACTGACAATGCTGAGAAGCTGAAAAGGAAACAGAATTCCGTCATATAATTCAACTTCATTTAGAATCTCCAAGAACATTATCTTAAGGGCAATCGTTCCCTCTCTTTCTCTCATTCTATTTTCAATAGAATTCTCAATTTATTTTCTCATCTTCCGGCGAATGTCTTTGTTTTGGGATTTTCCAAAATGATATTTTTTCCTTCTTCTCTTTGTTCACGCATTTGTTCATTCATTTATTCTTTCCGCTCCGTCTTAATTCCTTCGCTTTCTATTGCCTTCTCTCTCTCTTTCTAATCATTTCTTATTCGATCTTAATAATTTATTTTCATTTTACCCCTCACTCATGTAGTTGTTGTTGTTGTTGATGTTTTTGTTCTTATCACGGAATTTTATTTAAATTTGATTTAATCGCTTGCATCTGTCAATCTCATTGAAATTATATGAAAAGAGCTGCAGCGCTTCGATTGAGATGATGATGATGATGATGATGATGATGTATCTCTACGATGAAATACTTTCCTGAAGAGCTGATAACAGTCGTTGTTGCGGTGTCGCGCGTATTTATATTCTATGCACAGAAGTAAAGGAAACGGCAGTGAAACAAAAAATTAAGCGAAGCAATGCAAAACCAACAACAACAACAGATATGAATAATGCTTAATGATGTTTTGTTATTGTTGCTGAAAGTGTCTCCTCCTCCTCACTTAATACGTCTTAGTATATTATTTCGGCCAACTTGTCAGTCTTCTGGCGGCACTTCTTCAATTTGGGTCGTTGCGACGGATCGGTCGGTCGGTATTTGTCGAATGCATTTTGCATTTACGTTTTCACATCCGCGTACATCTCGAATCAGAAAAACATTTATTTAAAGTATTTTCAGTGATTTCAAAGCACCGCACTAAAGACAACAAAAAATATATGTAGATTGTATTTAATAATTTATAAAGTGTAGAAAATCGTGATAATATTTGATGTTGACTCGGTTACTTAAAGACGCACCAACAAGTTGTTTACGTTTTTGTGATTATTGCGTTTCAAACACTCTGCGTTTCTCATAAGAAAGAACAAGAAAAAAAAGGAAGTGGGGAAGGAGGAAAGGTATATCGGAAGGAAGTCAGGAAGAAAGGTGTAAGAAAGGTGATCTGGTACTTCGTAAGTGTGTGTGTGTGTCTCTATCGGTGAGAGAAGTTCTTCTGGATCGTGATCATGGTTTACGAGAGCTCTTACGAGAGCGGCATGAAGCCGTTTAGGCCAGACGCAACACGTGGCTACTGGAGTCATCCCACTGATTTCCTGTATGCATGCTGGGGTCTGGCCTTCAAAGTCGACATCTTCTCTATGTCTTGGTATTTCTTCTTTGAAATGGGTGGTACGTATAAAAGTCAATGTAACCAAATGTAATTCTAAAAAGTATTAAATAATCCCAAAAGCTTCCAATTTAAATCTTATTAAGAAAGGTTTCCTTTGGAAAATCATTCAAAATTTCAATAATTCTAATTTTCTACATAATAACCTTTAGTTGACCGCTTGTCATGATCATTATCATCGATTAAAAATATTAAACTCAAAAATGTTTTTCGTAACAATCAAAACATCGTTATCGCTTTAAAACTATTTAAAATTTTTCTGCTCGATTCAATGATCGATTCGTTCATAACAAAACCACCAAGGAAAAACGCTCTAATGATTTCCCTTCAATGCTAAAAAAACGCCCACTGTTTGAAAACCACAACTACGTTTATGAAATATCTTTCTATTGTCGTATCGTATAAAGTAATTCTATAATAATAATAATTCTGCCTCTTAAATACTCTTCCGCTTACAATTACAAACACAAACAAATTGCATTCGTTACTCTTTAATTATACACTGAGAGAAAACGTAGTACCATAATGTAAGTACTCTTGTAAGAATATTATTAAAGGTACTTTAGAATTAACCTCAGCTACCCACCCCCGCTCACGACCATGGTCATGATCTTCTAAAAAGATCGTAACGAATGCCTATACAAAATATTTTTAAGGAATTAAGTTAATTGCTTAATTATGATAGACTGACTTTTAGAATGGATGAAGAAATAAATAGGCTGTATGGAACGGTGAAGGCAGAAAATCATTTGCCTTTGCAAATAAAAATTCATAGTAAAAATTAACACAGTCCAGCAGAAATTTTGAGAGTAAAACCAACCCTACGAAAGAGGTTTTTCAAGGTGCGAGGTTAGTCCCAGAAATAATCTTCCTGAGCAACGATTTCAATCCATTATAATTGTGGAAGGTTACAGTAGACGCTATTGATCATACCAGTCTAGGAGATTTAAAAGTTCGACGACCACAGTGTTGGTTTTCATTCCTTTGACAGCTATATATGTCTCATTTCGTTACTTCTGTGACTTCGGGCTCCGTAAATTAAATTAGATTAATATATTTATTCCAAGGCACCTAGGTTCATCTTTCCCAATCGCCTTTCATCATTTTGACGAAGCTAGGCTTGGCAAGATGTCGCCCGTAGCAGTGTCAAACAATTGAAAAGTAACTGGAAAATACTAGACGAGATGAGAAGGTGGCTTTTGTAATAAGTGCATATCCTTTGTCTAGAGTTCTGAATACTCAAATACCAAAATCAATAGGAGAGGACTTTCGAATGAAAATAATGATGTATTTTAATTTCTGATGTGTTTTAAAGATTTTAGAACTTTTTTTCTTTTATTTATTATTATATAAAACATCCATAACTAAATCAATCTTTTAACTTTCAGTCTATTCCATTATTCCGCATCTTATCTGCATGAGTCTCTACATCGTCCCGATAGTTTTAATTCAATCATTTTTGGGTCAATTCTCCAGCAGCGGTTTTATTTCGGCCTTTCGTTTGGCCCCGATATTTAAAGGTAAGTCCGAGACGATTTGAATATAATTACACTGACCCCTTCTGATTCTGTTTCAGGGATTGGTTATATCAGTCTCGCTGTGAATTTTTCATTTCTTACCTACTACGGAATATTTGCCGGTATTCCTTTGATTTATTTTTTACATTCATTACGCCCTACATTACCTTGGAGCTGTGAGTCATACCAGGAGTGGGGGAAGAACGCACCTGAAGAAACAGGTTGGGATGTAAGGTTCAGATTTATTTCTTCCTTTTACGTTACGGGAAACTTCAACTAACAGTATTTAAATCTATTTTCAGTTATGTACAAATAAGAGCACCGGAGGCTCGGAATCAAATTTTAATTACACGTGGTCATTTTCGCGTCCTTATTTAATTCCTTCAGTCCAATTTTTTAGGTGAACGAAGAGTTTTTTATACCCTTGATTTTTATTTCAGCTTACAAAGCTGTTTTTTTACATCTTATAAAGCATGCACTTCCGAACCGTTCCGATCAGTCTTTTATAATTTCAGATCACTTTTCGATTACAAATTCGCTTCATTGGAAGAAAGAGAGTTCCAGTTCGCTCTCTCCTGGCAATTAGTGTTTTGTTGTCTACTCGTTTGGGGTCTGGTGGCGTTAATTTTTTACAAGTTCGTATTCGCTGAAAAGGTACATTTCAATTCCAAAAAAAGCCTTCCTGTCAACTTGCCTAAATGAAAAATCGCTAATCACAATTGATCGTATTAAATATAAATACTTATAGTTGGGCGTTTTAATCCGTTATACCGTATGGTTACTGTTCGGTCTTTTGCTGGTTTGTGTAACACGATTATTGTTTCTGACCGATACCAAAGAGGCCTTAATCGAGTACTTTGTGCCTAACCATAGGCACATATTATTTGCTTTAACTGGTATACCGATTGCTGCCATATCATCGTTCGGTGCCGGTTGGGGCACCGTTGTATCTTTAGCGAGTTATAACCGATTCAAAACGAATATAATGCGCTTCAGCTGGTTTATTTGTCTCGGCCAATTTGTAATTATGGTACTATTTTGGTTTGTCTCTTTCTTAATTGATCGGCATTTTACGGGTAAGCTCAAGGTCGTTTAAGAAACAATTTCGAAATTCATATACTCCGATTCCGATTCTGTAGATATAATGAATTCTAACTACTACAATGTGATGGAACAGCATTGGGTAATGTTTCTATCAAGTGCCAATGCGTTTGTGGACCTCGAATTATCGAATATGTGGTCAATGCTTTATTATGGCATGTTAGTCATCAGTGCTGTTTTGGTTATTGTAAGTACCGGTTACGGCCTTTAAGATTAAGATGGTGACGATTTCCTGTTTTTTTTAATCGAAGGTTACCGAACTCTTCTCCTTGTTGACCGCGTTATTTGATGACTTTGAAGATTTGCGTAAACGAAAACAAGAAGTTACTTTCGGTCTGATTGGTCTATTGGCTCTGTGCTCCATCTATTTCTGCTCTAATGTAAAGATCTTGCTGATCCTTTGCCTTCGACCTAATTAAGATATTAATTTTCGTTATATTTGATTTTTAGCACGGTTTGACGTACTTTGCGGCATTGCCAGCTGATGCTCTTATCACACAGACAGCCCTGAATCTGCTGCTTCTTCTGGTCGTCCTTTGGGTATACGGGCGAGTTCGTTTTCAACGTGATATCGAGTTTATGCTGGGGCAAAGATTTGCCACGTGGCGTATTTACCTGCTGCGTTTCGTAGCACCGCTCGCTCTACTTTTGGCACTAGTAAGTCAATAGTTCTAAACAAATAGCTGTCAAATGTCAAATTTGAAATATTTTATCATTTCGATTTCTCACCCCCGTCTTTCTCTCTCTTTCCCCTCTCTCTATCTCTCTCAGTTAATGTGCTGCACTGTGGCTTATTATGAACATTACCTTTCTTCGGCTGTGATTGCCGTTATGGCTATATTTTTTATAGGTGTACCTTGGCTTTTTATTCCCGGGTATGCGATATTAAGAATCTTCCAAACCTCTGGCACTATCGTCATGCGTTTTAGACGCTGCTGCCGACCAACCGATTGGTATCCGGTAGATCCGGAGGAACGCCAAAGATACGAGGAAGCCATGGGGAATTTGGATATCACCCATCAATTGAATGAGGTGGGCGAGGAGGAGGTGCCATAAATATAGCGAAATGTGATTAAAATAAAGAATAAAATGATATATCTTGGGATGAATACATTTAAATTAATGTCCTTAATCTAAGGTTCGAGTCGTTACGTCTTACCTCGTCTTTCCGTATTTTTTAAACTTTTTGATACTGCTATGGATGCCGCCTTGTCATTTATATCAATGCCAAACAGTTGAGAGGCAACTGGAAAGACAAGAGGAGACGAGACGAGATGCGAACTTTGGAATATGCACGTAAATATTATATAGAATAAATATGTATAAAATGCAAATAAAAAAACAATCTTAAATAAATTACTACGATCTAAAACGTAAAATGCTTTTCGAATCTGATTCAATAATGAAATTTAATAATGATCAATTTATTGGAAACGGGAGGAAAATACATTCGCTCACGTTGAAAGCTTGATAATGCATTTATATTTTTTATAAAAAGAAAATTACACTTACGAGAATCCTCTCGGGATGACTTAAAATGTTAAGTTAAGCTAACTAAGCAAATGCTCAGTCAGACTGAAGTCATTCACGCCCTACACCTTTGCTACTAACCAATCCATATTACGTTTTATCTTCTTGAGATTTGACGGTTTGAAAAATCCTAAAAACACTTTTAGATCCATCCTAGCCATAAATCCTAAAATAAATCACTGAATAATATGAAGAAAATCACACCAATGATATCGTTTAACAACGATATAACCGCAATTACAAACATAAACACGTAAAACAGACTTGCTTTAATTTCCTCTGACAACAGAAGCGCTAATAAACGATTAACCAGCGCTAAACGCACTTATAACATTGCACATGTCTCGCAACGTGCGCTTATGCTTACGTAACACCGTTTCGTTTATAAGAAATTTAGCTTTGAAAAATGCTTAAGAATGCAAATTATTTCTTAATAGTCGTGGGTTCTTCCTAAAAAACGGGCTTTAATCACAAATTTCATCACATCATTGGGATCCGGGTCTCTGTCATCGGCGAACGGATAATGTTTCTAGCGCAAATCAATTGAAACGGATACAATTAATAAAGTTTAATGAAGGCAAATAAATGAAGAATTTCTGAATTTCATTCTGCAAAAGGTATTCTACTTTATTGAAATCACTAATTGTTCG
This sequence comes from Physocephala rufipes, assembly GCA_963966595.1. Classification (NCBI taxonomy): domain Eukaryota; kingdom Metazoa; phylum Arthropoda; class Insecta; order Diptera; family Conopidae; genus Physocephala; species Physocephala rufipes. The sequence continues at coordinate 47,563,197 of OZ016502.1, read as the reverse complement.
ATTCTATTTTTAAGCAATGAATTCAAGTTTTAATTCTTCTTTAATTTATTTGGAATTATAAAGATTATTATAGAGATTTTCTTCTATTATAGAGAATTATAGAATTATAGAGAATTATTATAAAGATTATTATAGAATTTGTTAAAAAGCTTATTGGATTTGCTTATAATTCCATCCTGTGGGAACACATCCATGTTCACCTTAAATATTTCCTTATATAGAGTGCATCTCAAGTCGTTAAATCCAATCATTTATAGACGAGTATTTGAATTTTATATTAAAAGTAAATAATACTTCGTGAAATGAATTTTAAGCAACTGAATTAGTTGCATTCATTAGAGCGTTCTGATAGGGCGCATGTTCGTGCTAATTTTTAAAATAAATCTTTGCGACTTTCCTGGAAATATGAGTCAGAGCACTTCCTACGAAATCGGTCGAAAGGCTTACAAACCCGACACAGACCGAGGTCAATGGGCTAGATCAATTGATTTTCTCTTTGTCTCTTTGGGGCATGCCTTCAAAATGGATTTGGTAACATGGCTACTGCCTTTGAAATTTTTCCGGGTAGACGGTAATGTTTTAAGCGTTTATACCAGGGTTCACGTAAGCTCAGCAGATTTCCAGTTGCTTTCGGTCTATTTGACTCGGCAATATAACATCGAGAGTGGCATGAAACATTCGGAAGGCAACTAGAAAGACAAGACGATTAATGAATCTTGGAGTGATCATTAATTTATTAATTTTACAACTTATATTATTATATTTTTCACTTTTCAGTTTGGTGCATTTTCGTATATCTCTGTTGTATAGCGATTTTTGTGGTCCCGATTTTCTTATTGCAATCGTTCTTAGGACAATTTTCCAGTTCTTCTTATATAAGTGTTTTTCGCATTTCACCAGTTTTTAAAGGTTCGGGATTGGAAATCTGACAAATGGTCCTAGTATAGATTTTGTTTAATGCTTTCTTCTTGCAGGTATCGGTTATATAAGTGTATTCATGAACTACATGTTACTTACGTATCAAGGTATTTTTGCTGGTATCCCTTTAATTTTTCTTTGGAATTCTTTTAAATTAACCCTCCCTTGGAGTTGTGAGGCTTATGAAAAGTGGGCGGCGTCTGGGAACGAGAGTACACCAACGGTAGAAACATCTTAGTTTAAATCTCGTAACGTACACATTTTTTTTCATATGGTTTTCATGCGCAGCTATGCACCGCTCCCCTTAAGGATGGCCCACATTATATCAACGATGTTTATATACCTTCCGTTCAATTTCTTCGGTGAGTCGAAGCTGTTATATAACCCTGACGATAAAAATTAATGAGATCAATTAATTTTGTAGGTCGCATTATCAGCACGTCATTAACGAGGGTCTAACTTTTTCGTGGCATTTGTTTCTTAGCCTGGTCATTGTGTGGATCGCAGTGGGTGTAATTGTTCTGCAAAAGCCAGCAATGGTGAGTTTTATCTTTTAAGTTTTTTTAACAAAATTTAAATTGCGTGCAAATATTTCCAGTTTGGCAAAATAATGCGCTACTTAATGTGTATCTCACTGGTATTGCTTCTTGTTTGCCTCTTACGATCGTTTCTACTGCCGGAGTCTCTAAACGCCGTGACAAAATATCTCGTGCTTGAACCACGGAACGATTGGATCTTATTGGTGCCCGTGGTGTGCGCTATAACCTTTAGTACCGGTTGGGGAACAGCAATTTCGATGGCAAGTTTTAACGGTTTCAGTACGGATATCGTTCGATACAGTTGGTTAAGTTGTGCCCTGCAAGTAATTATAATGATGCTGCTGGGCATATTCAGTTATTTGATGGAACACCATCTGGTAGCAACGCATAATTTATTCATAAAAGGTCGTTTTTACAAACAACACTGGGAACTTATGCTGTGCATACCCAGTGCTCTGGCAGCTCTCGACTATCCGCAACTCTGGTGTATTATTTTCTTAGGGATGTTAGTAATGACTGCTCTGGTTATTTTGGTAAGATCAATGTGATCTGTTAATGTAAGTGGCCCATATTTGCTCTATCTCACTCTCATTCTCTTTCTTTCTCTCTCGCACTTTAAAGGCCAGCCAACTGTATGCTTTGATAACCGCTCTGGAGGATGAGTTTCAATATTTGCACGCTCATCGCTTGTGGCTGGCCACGTTGTTGACGACTACTCTTATTATCAGTTCCAGTTATTTTTGCTTCAATGTAATGCGTATTAGATTTAGAATAAGCAATTAATGGGCTTATTCCGAACGTTTAATGTCATAGGTCATCTCGTTTTTCCGTTTGCTTTTCCACTGTTTGATACTATTCTGGATGACACGTTTTATTGAATGGTGTAACGCCAAACAGTTGGAAAGCCACTGGAAAGGAGAGACGATACGGGGCATTCGGAGCTATGCAACAAACACGTTAATTTATATATTAACTTCTTAAATTTCCCTTCAAGCATAAAGAAACTTTCTTCAGCGCATTCGCCACCGATGCTCTCTTCACCCAAACCTCTCTGAATCTTCTTCTTCTTCTCATTGTTCTTTGGATTTATGGGCGCGTTCGGTTTCAACGTGATGTTGAATTTATGCTCGGACGCCCATTCTCGATTTGGTTGATTTATTTGCTACGCTTCGTTACACCAATCTGTGCAATTCTTGTGTTGGTGAGTCTCTTTAGAATTTGGAGGACGCCCATACCGTTGAGAGCCTCTTCTTTATTTCTTTCAGTGGTTTTGCTACCTAGCCATTCGGTATCAGCATTTCACCAGCTCATTTGGTCTGCAAATGGTCGCCGTGATCTTCATAGCTGTCCCCTGGTTATTTATACCAGGTTGTGTTTTATTCGAGTTTCTGAAAAATACAGGTTCGTTTCGAACACGTTTTCGTCGTCTGACCCGACCAACAGATTGGTATCCCCTCAAACTGGAAGAACGTCGTCGTTATTTAGAAATGTTAGACGATCTCGATATGAATCAGCAGTTGCGAGAAATAAGAGAAAGCAATACCGTACAAAAATAATCAATTTCTTATAAATTTGAAAAAATAAAGTGAGCTTTTTTAACATTTTATTATGCTTCCGAAGAATCTATGTCGCTCTATTCGGTCTACTAAGGACTCTCGGTTCTATGGTTTATTTAGGAAAACTTGTGCTCGTGTTGATTACAAGCTAGCAATGAGCAAATTGAAATCGTAGGAAATATTTTCTTCGGGAACGCTATGTTCTCTCTTTCCACCATCGATTAAAAATTAAGCTTCACCCTGAAAAACTTATCACCAGTTACACGAGGTGATACAGATCGTTTGAAATCTTTAGAAATTCAGAGGTCCCGAATAGAAAAATAATGTCTTTATTCCAAAAGTTACCTCCGCGTCTTGATTTGTGTTTTTCCAGTTGCCTTTCAACAGTTTGTTATTGTGCAAGCTAAAAAACACTCGCAATGGTATCGAACAGTCGAAAGACGACTGGAAAGAAGCGAAACAATATCTGAAGATGGAAATAAAAGTGACACAAAGACCTTTAGATTATTAATTTCGGATTTTATTATAAGTTTCTAACTATTTCTTAATCTACTCCTTTCGTTTCTCATATTACAATAGTTTTTTTTTCTTTCGAAAATCGATTTCACACTTTATAGAGTCCCATTGATTGAAACTTCGTTTTCGTCGTATTAGTTGAAGTAATTTTTCTAGACTTTACAAACTCCTCGTAATCCAATTTATCACTTTCTTTTGCTGGCGTCCAATCAGTTGTCCGTAAATGTCGACGCAAATTATTCAGCAAAGACCCTTTTTTACTCAGCAGGACGTAGAGGATATAAAGCGGTATGCAAGCTACCGAAAGGCTACAACTAAGCCAACCGATGGCTATGGCCCACTTCGGATAGATGACTCCATTATATATAAGATTTCGATTAAAAATAATCGATGTAAAGAATATGCCCTAAATATCGGAAGATAAGGAAAAATAATCAGGAATGAAGATTTTAAGACAGTTTAATAGATAATGACGACATAATTGGCTCACCACTAAAATAATGGGCGTCACATATTTCCAGCAATATTTCCAAATAATGCTCGGATGCTGGCCAATCATAAAATAAATGTCTGAGAGGAAGTTGTCCACACCGTATATCCACGCAACCATTACCACCTCGAGAATGCAAATCAATATGACCGATATTGAAGCCGAGTACCAATCGAACAATTGTAGAATATACATTCCGCCCTACAAGAAAAATAATTAGGGTTTATATCGAGTTTTCAGAAGAAACACAACATCTCAATAAACCCTAAATTACCCTCGTCACCATAATTATCGACATTGAAAACATAATGAGACACGAGCCTGAAGTCACCACAAATTTGTGATGTCGTAATCGCGGAATTTCATCAAGTACCGACGATATAATTGCCTCTATTTGCACGAACTGAAATGAGAAGGAGAATCGATATAAATAATTATATTTACATTAGCTTTCAGGTGAACCGTTACAAACCACACTATCTAGACCCAATAGAAAGAGCATTATGAAAAATAGCACCGCCCACAAATGTGGGGCCGGCAACATTGCAATAGCTTGTGGATACATTACAAAAGCCAATCCTGGACCAGATGTTGCCACTGTTGCCACGGGAATACCAGTACGATCTGTGGGTAAGAGGAAGATAATCCAAGCGGTGAGATAAATATATATAGTCGCGTTTATCGATCTTACACGAAAGATAGCCGAGTACCGAAAAGACTACAAATCCGGCAAAAATACTTGTGGAACAATTAATAATAGGTATTAGGATAGCATCGCAGCGAGCGTTATTCCGCAAGTTATTATAACTGGCCATGTTTACAATACCGCCCCAACCGGGTCCCAACGAGAAGAAAATCTGTATGGCAGCATCTGCCCACACTTTAAGATCCAATAGGCGTGACCATTCCGGCTTGATATAGAATAGAATACCCCTCATGGCGCCGGGCAATGTAATGCCACGCAAAAATAGAACAAAAAGTATGACGAAAGGAAAAGTAGCGGTAAAGTAAACAACTTTACCGACCTGCAATGAGACCGAGAGATGAATTAAAAACAATTTCTTTTTTTAGTAACGAAAAATATTTATGACTTCGTTGCTTACCGATTTGATGCCTTTGACAATGCATATATAAACCGTAATCCAAGAAAAAACGAGACAGCAAAGAAGCGACCATACGATGCCTCCCAAATCGCCGATGCCGTTCGATATTTTGAGAATTTCTAAACTTTACGTGCCAAAAAATAAATTATAATATTCAAAATAATAAAACAAAATTTTCGTTATTTCGATTTGTAAAATTACTAACTGGAAAAATTCATCGGCAGGTGTTTTAAAGCCAGCGGTGTAGGTTAGATTTGTATCTGCGAGCTATTGGATAAATATTTTATAGATTATAAATAAATATTATAAAAATTCATTTTAGAAAAAGTATAAATTTAAAATAATTTAAGAAACTCATGCGAGAGGATTTGTTTTAACTCACATCCAGGACCTCGATGCAATGTTCGGTATTCCAGTGATTGTTGCAATGTACCCAGGGTAAAGAAGTAGTGAAAACTTTTATAAGAAACATGATCGGATAGGCAATAATGACGGAATAATAGCAAGTGCAAAGGAGATTAACGATTACAATGGCAAAGCCGGCGCCTGAAAAAATTATGAAAATTTTTAAAAAGTTATAAAAAAAGTTAAAAGTTATAAAAAAAGTTATAAAAAATAAAAAAAAAAGTTATAAAAAATATTTAATTAAATTCTAGTATTTCTAGCAAAAACAAAATACCGATACCAACCTTTTAAAAGGGGCGCCAGCCGAAAGATTCCAATGCAACCCGTACTAGAAAACTGGCCCATTACGATTTCCATGAAGAAAAGTGGAATCCCACAAAGAAATAACATAATCAGGTAAGGAACTAGAAAAGCACCTGTAAAAAGAATACAGCACTCTATTCATTCACTAAAAGCACTCTAAACCTCCCCTTTTTTCCCTTACTTAAACTGGTATAATCAATTGTCATAAACAGATGAATGAAGGATAAAGCGATGAATGGATAGATAAGAAAATTCCATAATCAATAAAAGCTTGTAAATAATGTTTTCATTTTTTGTGGGAAAAATGTTTGGTAACGCGAAAACATGGATTGACCCCGACGTGATTTGAACACGCAACCTTCTGATCTGGAGTCAGACGCGCTACCGTTGCGCCACGGAGTCTTCGGCATGCTGAGTTAAAATTTCCATTTGAAGAAATAACAAAGCCAGAAAAAGCAAAATACTCAATAAAATTAATTTAAAAAATTCTGTTTATTAAAAATCAACCATTTCTCCTCCTCGTATTATATTCCTGGAGTTTACGGCTTATATAATTCAAATTTTTAAAAATTCATAAATTTTATTCTCTGCAGATAAAAATTTTTTGATCTATAAGAAAAAGTCAATCTGAGCTAGCTAAGCCCCACCACATCCTTCGAGCCGGATTTGAACCAGCGACCTATGGATTTCAACGTTCAGTTCATGTGTTTAAATTTTACAATGCAGGCGTAAGTGGTTACTGTCAAGTAGGCGTAGGCGCCTGCCTACTTTTGACAGGCGCTTTCGGAACACGCTTTGAATATGTCGCACGTAATGCGGCGGCGCTAGCTAGGCGCTATTTTCAGTGCGTGTCAGCGCTCTCCACGACGCGCACCGGAGCGCTCTTATTTAAATTAATCACGATCTGAACAATTATCTACAGTCCACCGCTCTACCAACTGAGCTATCGAAGGTAATAAGTGCATCGCTGATCAGACGCCGCTACTTGCATATTACAAGCGAATAACAATTGCATCGAGTAAAATTCACGAACGAACAGTTCCCGACTTAATTAAAATAAGAGCGAATCATTATTAACAAGTCTAAAAGAGAAATTAAATACCAAAGAACGTTGTGGGGGTGGCAATTGCACTATAGTCAGCTAGTTGAAGAGAAATTTGTTTCGAGGTGGTTAGAGCTTTTTCAGTTATTTTCTTTTCATGCATTTTTCATCATTTAGTCAGTCATTCATCAGATTCCATTCATTCATTTTAAAATCACTTCGACTTCTACTTAATTTCTGATGAGCTATAATTCTATTAATTCTATAAGAGATATATTAGCCGTATTTTTTTCGGATCAGATTAAGTCAAATGTGAAGAAAACAAAGTGGATCAATTATGTAAACCTTCAAGTATATGACAATAGATGGCGCTAAGAAAAGTGTTGTTTGGTAGCACATTTTTGTATATCTAGTTTGAGCCAATGACAAATTTATTCTTCCTTCCTTAATTCCTTTATAATTTCCTTAATAAATTTATTTTGTTAAATACTTACTCTGCTTTATTTTCCATTTCTTGTAGAAACTTGTAAATTTTTGAAAATTAAACTTCAAATAGAAAATTTTGAAACTGAAAATTTTCGACGGCTTAAAGTGATGCCAATAATTTGTGTGCACAGCGCTATCTATATTCTGGTAGGAGAATGAAATTTTGGATCACAAATTTGAACCTACAATTTTTCTGGATCAATTGTTGTTTTTGTTTCACATACAAAATATTTGATCTGATCCGAAAAAAATACGACTATTATAAATATTATATCAAAATATCGTCTAGATGGGTCATTCATCTACTTTAGAGGTCTCATAACATTAAAGAGTTTCTTTATTTATTTACGCTTCTAATTTTTCTATCTCTCTCTGTCTCTCCTTGTCTTTTTCTTCCACGCACACACTTATTTACCACCTTCCCCACCGCACTTACCACCACCACTTCGATAACAAAGATATGGAAATCGCCAAACATTTCCTATGCCCACCGCGTAACCGATGCAGGAGAGCAAGAACTCAGTTTTGGACGCCCACTCACCGCGATCTGCATCGTGTTGATATTTTTCAACATCGACGCGATCAGAGAGATCGCGAACGAGTAGTGTACTGGCAGTAGATGCAACACCTGATTTAGTAGAAACCATCACCGGTTTGTCGGTCATTTCATCAGTGTGGTAACACTGCACTCAACACCTGATTTACTTTTTCTCTCACGCTTAATTCTCAAGCAATAATTTCCTCAGCACAAGAATAAAAGTGAGAGTCGACGTTTTCGATTTTGTAGTTCCGCACGTGTTTATTTCCGTTATAGGGAATAATTCAAAAATTTGTTACGATTATGTGTAACGGATGCAATGGGTTTCTTCTTTGTTCTTATTGTTTTCTTTGTTTGTTTGCTTGTTTATTTGTTCGTGTAATCATCGAATCTTTATGAGTGATTGATTACGGGCAAATTTGTACCTTCACCTTTCTCGCAACAATCCGTTCGCACTTGCCAATTAAATCGATAACGAAACCGCCATTAGAATCGATTTGCTTATTTTTTAATGATTTCCGCATTCGGTACGCCACGACGTTTAGATGGCATACAACGAATTTTTTCTTTTTTAAATTATTCGATAATATTTGTATATATTTTTTTAATCATTTGTAATTTGAAATCAATTTTTTCCCCTTGGAAAAATCTTTATGCGACATTCAATTGATCTTTGAAAATCAGTTCCAGAATCAATCAAACATTATACTTGTTGGTGGAAATTTTGTGTGCTGTTATATCGCCTCTATTTCCTCTATAATTTTTTTATTATGGTTTAAAAAACGTTCTGGGTTACGACGCGTTAAAAAGATTTTTTAGATATTCGCTCACTTGCTCAGCTAGCAAGCAACTGATTCTGTTGCTTTGGCTCGATATAGTTGAATGTCGTCGATGTCGTGCGCCGGTTCCTGAGTTACCACGCTTTTATTGTTCATTTACTTTATTCATGCAATTTTGCGAGGAGAAGGAAAATTGTCTCACAACAATCTGCGACAAAGTATTTAAACTTGATCTAACTTTATCTAAAGTTAAATAAATAAATAAAATATTCCAAATTATTTCATCATATATTTTTTTCTTGAAATTTGTGATATTGTCGTTACAGATCAATGTGAATGACTTGTCAGGCAACAATGATCAAGAAACGCACGCTAGAGAATTACGTTTGTAGACAGTGCAGCCTAAATATCTATTTTCTAAGATTCTCAAACATAACAAAATCAATTTAACTTTCTCTTTAAAATATATCTGATCCTCTATTTATGTCTAATTAAATAATATACATGTCGTAATAATTTCGTATGTGTATGTGTGCGATTTTCTTAAAAATTTAAAAATATGAAGGCAATGGAATTCTCAAAACTCCAAAATAGAAAAATTCCGGAAATTTTCGTATAAAAATTTCCAATATATTTACAAGAATTTCCTTGCGAAAACTGTTTCGGTATTTCGTCACAGTGTCGTGTAAGAAATTTGACGTTTCGAAGTGTTTCGGTTTCAGATAATTCTGCCTCAATAGTCGGTGTCTACAAGTCCTTGTTGTTTGCGATTTAGTTTTTCAAAATTTCACTGATCGGAATTTTCCTTCTGGGATTTTTGTCGTCAATTTGATGTCACTCGATTACGCGGTATTAAATATTACTCGTTTTAAATAAAATAAAATTATTTATATGAAAAGCGCTTGGTGGAGGCGTGACAATAAACTTTAACACCGCTAAAGCGATAAATCATCTAATAAAGAGAAAGATTAGTCTTAAATTGCTTATAAAAAATTTAACCTTCTGAAATCTTTCCCCCAAGTCTGGTGAAGAATAAAGACTGCTCAATTACTCGATCAATTTAAAAGTTTACATTGCTCAAGCGTATGATATGCTCGGAATTATATGTGTTAAGATTTTTCGATAACAATGGGACCACTCCTCATTTTAAGAAATTATTTACATTTTTTCGGAGAAGCTTAATTTGAATAAAATAATGTATGAATATAATAGCCGTATTTTTTTCGGATCAGATTAAGTCAAATGTGAAAAAAACAAAGTGGATCAATTATGTATACCTTCAAGTATATGACAATAGATGGCGTTAAGAAAAGTGTTGCTTGGTAGCACATTTTTGTATATCTAGTTTGAGCCAATGACAAATTTATTCTTCCTTCCTTAATTCCTTTATAATTTCCTTAATAAATTTATTTTGTTAAATACTTACTCTGCTTTATTTTCCATTTCTTGTAGAAACTTGTAAATTTTTGAAAATTAAACTTCAAATAGAAAATTTTGAAACTGAAAATTTTCGACAGCTTAAAGTGATGCCAATAATTTGTGTGCACAGCGCTATCTATATTCTGGTAGGGGAATGAAATTTTGGATCACAAATTTGAACCTACAATTTTTCTGGATCAATTGTTGTTTTTGTTTCACATACAAAATATTTGATCTGATCCGAAAAAAATACGACTAATATAAAAGAATTATAAAAATTCGACTATAAATTAATATCTTCAAGTTTATATATTTAATGAGAAATATTTATTAGTAGATCATTTTATCAAGAATTGTTTAAATGCAAATCTTTGAATTTAATGGAAAAAACACGTGCTTTTAAACTGTTTGTGCTTATTTCTAAGTTCATATCGCGCCGACTCATCAAGCTTTTTCAGTTACTTTAAGACGTCTTCTATAGTAGTATCAAACAGTTGAACAACAAACGTAAAGACGAGACAGCGCGAGGCCTTCCTAACTCTATGGAATGAGTGCATTTATAATAAAACCATGCAATTTTAGAGCTATACAGTTTTACAGTTACAATTGTATTGCAGTTTGAAAGGCACTAAAGAACATATTTCACAACTTATTGTTTAGGAGTGGTGAAACATGTTGTAATTTTTTACATACTACATGACAGCAAACAATTAGGCAATAGAGTATAAACTCACGTGTAGTGTATTTAATCTAAAGATTGCATACAAAGTAGACGTCAAATCATCTTTTTTCGACGTGAATTTTGAGTGCCCTATCTCATTATACCGCCATGACAAACTGTTTTTCATCAGCTAAAGACATTACCCAAAGTTTGTTAGTCACTGGGGATGTTATGATTTAAAGAGAACTGTCATTTCCTCAGAATTTTCGAAATTCGACAAAATGCCAATGTTTCAATTTGACATCTCGGTCTTTTAAAATTTCAATTCAACCGCGAAATATCTAAACCTTGAGAAGTCGTGGGAAGTTGAGCAAATTTTGTTCTGTTATTTATCAGTTCGAACCTTTTAATTTATACGTGTTTTATTTAAATGACCAATCGCAAACTGATTAGTTATTACAAGGAATCCAATGGCGATGCAGCAGCACAATTGGTCATATCCTACCTACGCGACTTCAGTGTTCAGGCCAATCGCTATCGCAACCAGAAATCTGAAGAATCGTTGGTGCTGCTTAATAGAAGTGCATCGGTAATACCATCTAGTCATTGTTTGGATTCATTAATACAATCCCAATGAAATTCCAGCTATTAAGCACGGCGATTCAGCCCCAGCATTTCGCAGTACCGTCTTTGGAAATGTCTAAATTCCTTATTGATCTGCATGCCGTTATTGGTAGCCTTAACACGGATTCCGATGCATTGTGGGCGTGTATTGCAGTCCTGCAACATTGCAGCCGCAATCTCGAAGCTCGTCGTGCTCTAGTGAATGAATTCCGATTTGTACCGCTTCTCACGATCGTTCTAAAGCGAACGCAGGGTCAGGATCGAATCCAAAGGGTTCTCATTCTATTGCAGGAACTTACTTATGGCATAAGGATTACTTGGGAGGAACCGTATATTATTGTTTTATTGGAACAACTTGTAGATTTTATCTATAATGTCGAAGAAAATTCGGATGAAATTATCCAGCTTGCTCTCTCTATTCTTATCAATCTGTGCTACAAGAATTTCGTAGTTTTGTTTCTGTTTCTTCGCACTGTTAACATCTCGAACTTTAGTCGAAAAATAAAATCCTGTGGTATTCTAGCTAGTAAGCTAATGCTTATACTCTCAGAGGACATACAAGCTCCAGATAGGAGAGAGATAAATATATTTCTACGATCAACCATGGCGGCTGCGACCGAAGAATGCATTAAAAATTGGAATGTACCTTATCTGAGGCACATTGTTGGTTTTCTTATGGAATCAAAATCATATAACGGCCTTCATTTGGCAATGCGTAATTATGAGCACTATTGCGATGACATTGAGAAGCTTATAAATGTTCGTAATTTAATTTCTCTTCAAAATTGTTCATTTGATTGAATAATACATTCGCAGCACTTAGAGGAGCAGTCCAACATTGAAGATTCCAACGAAGAATCTCGTAAACAGCAGCAACTTTGCCTTTCCCTACATTTTCAACTCATTCGTTACATTCTTGAATTGAGTGAAGAGTCTAACGAAGATGGATCTGAAAACTGTATTAGCTTGGACTCAATAATACCGCGGATATTCGAGCTCACTTGCAATTGGATTGAGTCTGACGTGTGTGGTGTCGATGCAGTAATGTTACTGGAGAGCTTGGTAAAATTCGGTGAGTTCAGTTTTTTATATTTATTATAGTTATTTTAGGATAACTAACAGTCAAAGAATTGTTTTTTCTTTTTTTGTAACACAATCAGCTAAGAAGGAGTGTATTGCAGCCCGCATTGCTCGCGATCCTTCCATTATCATCCAGTTGATTGCTACTTCAGAGAGGGCTGAGACCTCGGCCAAGCATGCCGCTGCTATTCTGACCCTTTTGCTAACGCTGCTGCATCAAGCAAAGACGGAGAAGCTAATCCTATCAAAAATAACTGAATCGTATTTTGACAAGGTTTTTGCGCCGCTTCTGACAATCAAACCAGATATGTCAGCATTTTCCGGAATATCAGCAGTAGAAAATGAAAGATTCGTTCATTGTCTATTGCTAATCATTAATTTCGCGGGAATAGCAAAAAAGGCTTACTTCGAGAAGTGTTGTGCTCTGCTGCAGACGCCACAAATACAAGGGGCATTGGCACGAGCTATGCTGTATGGAAGCGAGGAAGCATGCAGTGCAGCTTTTCGTATTTCACAATTTGAGCACTTTCCCCAAAAGCAGGTGGCCAAGGTAATAGAGAGAAGGAGTAGAGTATTTCGACTGATGAATCTCTAATTTTGAAAAATTAAAACTTGCAGTGCATTTCATTTTTGAATTTTGGTGGAAAGAATAATATTCATCCGACTATATTTGACCGTAATTGGTGCAATTTAAATTCCATTTTAAAAAGTCATCAAACATTTGGGAACAAACAAATAGAGGAGCGCTTAAATGCTCTAATAGAAGTCATCTCGAATGCCGAACGCAACAACCAATTGAACAACATTACTACTTCGCAAATAATTGAATTATTTAATTATAAGTTAGAAAAATTCGAGGCATCGGAATGTTCCATGCGGCGACGTCTTGAGGATGCCAGCAGTGAGGTAAAGTGTGCTGTTGCAATCATTGACAATCATTACTTTGTACAGGATATTTTCCAATACATTTTACAGATAACAAACTTAACACAAAGGATTAATTTACAAAATGCAGAACTTCAAAAATATCACACAATGAATTTTGAATTGCACGTTAGTCGAGAAGGGCAAGTTTTATGATTTGCTGAATTTAGCAAAATATTAATATTTTAATTTTTCACAGATTGCAAAGTCAGTGCAATGATTTGAAAGAACAAAAAATTAATCTTAAACGCAATTTGACCGATCTCATGAAAAAATTATCAGAACAATCAGAATCTCTACAGATCAGTGAGAAACGTTTAGCGGTAAAGGTTTCTGAAATGATTGGTAAGATGAAAATTAGTTTATATAATATATAATCCCATATGACGTTAAGATTTCTCTCACTAATTTACTTTTCTTACGGTTTTTATAGTTTTACAAAAAGACTTCAATTTGTTAAAGGATCAGTTGCAAACGAAGTCAGAAGAACTAGAAAAATTGCATTCCACTTCTCGAGAAAATGTAAGCTGTAGTTTTCAAATTCTTAAAAAAATAATAAATGATTAATGAACTTCACAGGCTTTACGGATAGAAAAATGCAAAAAAACTATTGCCGCCTTCGAAGCTGACATCAAAGAGAAAATACGTTACATTGAAGAGAAGGATCGCGAATTAGCGAAAACTCAAAAAGCCCTCGATGAACAAAAAGATGCAAAAAGAAAATCTGATGATGTTATTACAGTGCTCGAATCGCAATTGCAGGAGAAAAATGAACAGATTCGGAACTACGAAATCGAGCTGAGTGAAACTGAGGAGTTAAGGAAGACCATTATGAGCTTGATGGAGAGTAAAAAGCCCAAAAGAATCAAATGATAAAAAGGTTCCAAAATTCGTACACGGAAGTAGAAGTTGAATCGATTAATTGAGTAAAGATATTTCATTAGACGTATAGTAAGTTTTTCTAAGTTAAACATCTGCAACTATTATTACAGTACATAATTTTAAAAATATCTTCAAAAACTGCCATAAGTTTTGGAAAAATATACATGATATTTTTTATATTGCTCGCATTTATAAATTTTTAGAAATTATTTTTGCAATTAATTTTAATTTTTTTAAATTTATTAAATGTAACATTACAATTATTTCTCTATTTTATAGTAAATAAATATCGTTTTAAAATAAATTTAAAATTACTTGTTAAAATGATGTTAAAGCTTTGTTAGAAATTAACTGTACAAAAATTGATATCAAAATTAATGTTATTGTAATTGCCAATTAAAAGTGACAAGTATTGGCAGAAACATTATGATTGTAATCAGTTGTAATTGCCGAAGGCTGCTGGAAGATAATATATTTCCTTCCAATGTTTTGACTTCATCGTAGCGCCGTGATTCGCGCTTTTCAGCCTTTTCACAGCTGCTTCCACAGTTGGCATCTTCACAAATGTCACAGATACTGGATTTTGGGGCTCTGTAAAACATTCGTGCCCGACGTGCTATGATTTGAAATGAAAGTGAATTAATAAGAAGTGTCGGTGCGTATTAGTGTATTAGGGATACTTACTATTATCGTAATAATCATACATAATGACCGGAACCGGCTGGTGTTTTGTAACCTTTGTAGTTCGGTACGCATGCAAGGTGGGACACACTTGACGACGATCCAAATAATCGAAATAAATAATAACGACAGTATTGCGGCGCTGAGTTTCCACTTTCTGTTGCAAGTTAAAAATTTTAATTTATCAGAGAATTGAAATTAGTTTAAAGTCAGTTGATTACTTTAATGCGTTCGCTGGATTCCAACGTGGGCAAGGTATCAGTATCGACCACGAAACCACTAGGTAAATAAATTTCCATTACAGCCATATTTGAACGAATTTCATCGGTGGACACAAAGCTAATTAGAGAAAGAAGTTCATAGTGATCTAGTAAATAAAGGTCAAACAGCACTTAGGTGCGCTTTTACTGACCTGGTACATGCCGACAAATGCAAGTAATCTGAATGCGAATTTCTATTTACGGTTGGATCAAGAACAAACCTTGGCCAAGCGCTCGTCACGTTAGTATTGAATTTATAACTGAGTTGCGCTAATGCCATACCGCGACCTACAGCGGTTATCGTAATATTCTTGATAGAGCCGGGCAACTAGAAGTGTATGGAAAGAGTACCATTTAAGGTATGGTAAAATTCCATTCATAAATGTAGAAAAACCAACCTCTAAATTCTGCAACGCTAAAGAATTCTGCTCATTCACATTCACAAACGTCTCTGAACCTTGCCCGTATTGAAAGCCGACTTGCATATTGTTAGCTTGGCTAGAGAATCGTTCAGCAAATGTCATCAAAGCTTGCAGGCCTACAACCGTGTCCTGAGATGCAACAAAGCCTCCGAATTCGTTACGCTGATCCACCAACCATTTCAGTACAGGCAGGGCATCAACAATTAAATTGTTCTGCAGCAAAGCTAAAGCGGCATACGATGAAATTTCGATATTGGTAGAACGTGAACGATTGTACCACGGTGATTGTCCTTCGACCGGCGCTGGCGCCTTAACCCACCACTTTTTACCTCCTTGTGAAAAGCTAGAGTTATTAAATTGTTTCTTCCTTAATTCCCTTCGTTACCTTCATTAATAGCCATTGAATCCAGTGTCTGTATGAAGGCACCTTTGGCTTCGTGGTTTGTCAAGGAAAGTACATACGTGCCCATAGCCAATGCATAGATGTCGCTTGTACCGTCCAGACGTCGAGTAATGAAATCAATAGCTTTGTTCATATTATTTCGATACTCCGGATAAAGGTTCTGCAAAGATGAAAAACATTCGAATACACGCCGTCTACCACTATTTTCACCATACTTACGATATTTTCCAAGAGTGATAGTGTTACAAAAGATGTCAATACTAAATCTTTATCGTCGTATTTTTCGAAAACATCACCATTTTCAGCAAAACTGCCTTCAGCTGTCTGCATGCCGATTACGTACGCCAAGGCAGTTCGAATAACATTCTCGTCGATCTGTGTGTAAACTGCTGCCTGACGAAAAGCTCTGGCTACGTAAGCGGTTAACCAGGTGGAACTATTTTTTTCAGAGATGCCAAAAGCACTGAAGGCCCCATTAGTATGACGATAGTAGAGTAAACGTTGATAACCGAGCTCTAGATTCTTGTTGGTGCGCATTTCCATTTCCACTTTCAATCGGCCAATTCGCTTAAATTTTCATAAAACGTAAAATAAATAAATATGTGCTCTCATCGGTTGTAGCTAGGTCAGATAATATAGATCCAAGTGTACCTCGTCATTTCACTTCTCTGACTCACCTGAAGATATTTGAGAACTAAAATATTTGGCATGAATTCAACCATAGATTGTTCGCCACACCCCGTTGGCAAGAGGATTAGATTGTCTATATATGGTAGCACACTGCCCATAACATCCCCCACTACCGATATCTCAATCCTGGTAGAATATTCGATAGCATTTGGTGGAATGCGAATCGTAAAGTTTTGCTTTATTTTGGGACTTGCACTTAAGTCCAATAGGAGACCATGTTGTATAGTCTCCGTAGCTCCGGGATATTCCACTAACAGAGTGTCCTCGACTGTATCGCCTGCCAACTGGGTGCTAGCCACAGCTTTCACGTTGATAGAACCGACTTTTTTGGGAGATGCGATGAAGGAAATGGGCTTGGCTGATTTGGCGGGCACACGAATCGTACGTCGACTATAGAGTTCTATTTCTAGAGGAAGAGAACACATTGAGGTGTATTAGAGATTTTATTCGGCATAATTGACAAATTGAAATTACATACTCCGTGACGCATTGGACTTCTTGTCCAATGGCGGAAACTCGAAATCCTGTGCAGTATTATAGAGTGTTACATCAACATCCAAATCATTATCCTTATTGTTAAACACTACGAACTGAAGCGCAATAATCTCACCTTGATAATGATAAACGATTAGGTAGTACAAGGTTACAGACGGTTATAAAGAGTAATCCATAGGAGGATATCTCTCACCTCTTCGTATCGAATACGGCAGTGCAGAAGTTATATAGAAGTCCTTATAGGATTGTATTATTCGGTTTGGCCTCGACAGTCCAAGACCAGTTACTGGATCCAGTGAGAAAGCCGATATTTCCCAAGTCGTCATTGTATTTGGTAAAAGGGTTTGAAACGTGTTTCGGCCTTCATTTCCCGAGGAGATGTTTTTGAAAAGCAAGGTGTCCACAGGATCAAACATTACGTGGATACGGGGATTATGCCAGAAGGGTTTGGGTGTATATGAAAATGCATAAGGTCCTTTGCCAGGAGCTCGTGTATTCACCTCAATTTTGTGTGCTGGGCCTATATCGGTTTTGCGTATCGTGGTTAATTTATCATCGCCATCGTCAGGCATAGGAGTACGCCCTGCCGGTTCTGGGTTTAATTGGAAGCGAGTAAGAATTATTTCCTAAACGTTTCAACATCAAAGTAAAATAACGAACCCTTCTCTGTAACGAAATCTGCATTCGACATAACAATAATACCGGAAAGTTTCCCAGGCGAGGCAATGGGAGTATTCGCGTCACGGAGTTCATACTCTGTAAGGGCTTGCTTTATATTGTCGTAGGAGAGATTGTTACCTGGCGAAGAATTTCTAATAGAATCAGAGGATTTACTAATGGTCCCTTTTCACCTACCTCTTCTTATACTCAGAGTATTGTGATCCACCGCCAACAAACCAACAAACGAATAAGGCTTTGTAGAGATGCTGATGTCAATATCTTGTCCGGGGATAGCCTGCGATGGCGCTTCGATTTGTATCTATTATAAATAAGTTATCGCTTAACACGTTTCCATTAACGTACCCCCAACCATCCCAACAATCTGTACTCACCTCATTCACCAAATTCTCTTCGAATTCAATGATCTGTTCGTCGTACAAGAATTCGCCATCGATCACGACGTATACCAATAATTTGGCACGGGGCGCCATGACAAATGTGCCCAGAAATTTGAAGGTAGCAAAAGGACTATCGCCAACCTAGAATGATATAAAAGGGGACATACTTTTCCATCACCTCTAAAACGCTCTATTTCCAAAACCTTCTAAGGAATACCTTAACTGAATTGGACAAAACTATATCGCCACGCCCGACAATTTGATACACAAAATATTTTAAAGGTCGGTTGGAACGAATATTGACTATAATTTCCTCATTAATATTGGGTCTAAAAGAGAGAAACCAATAGATTTAAAAGTACCGAAGTTTGATTTTCCTCCCGAAACTTACCTCGCATTAAGAACATTTGCCGTTATAAAATGCTCGCTATGTAGCTGCTTGCGCGGTATTTTGCCAACATCGGTTATAATCCCGAGATAATTAACAATACATGAATAATATTCGTCATTGTCCTCAGCTGGAACGGTAAAATTCATTTTCACCACACCACTGGAATTCAATGTATAAACGGTTTTGTTGAACATTTCGCTGCTTCCATAAGCATTTGTTAGACACGCAGTTAGTTGAGGCTCGAACCCATTCGTTAACCCAACCCCATCCGTTCGAACAATCTTAACCTTTCGGGAAAATAAAGCGTTGAATATTAGTCTCGAAAGAGTTAAGGATCTGTTGATGCGGTTTAGTGAACTTACAGTTACATCGAAGGATAAACCGGGTATATAATAGCTGGGTAGCTTCAAGGTCTCAATACGATATGGATCCAAATGCACTGTTATCACTGTAGAAAAATTCTGTACTGCCCCCGTAGAGGTCTCTTCTACAAGTGCATCTAATAAATATTCTCGCTCGTAATCTTTCTTTAGCTTCAGTTCATTCTGGATGTCGAATTCAAAGAAAGCTTCACCATCGATAGGCATTACTTTGCGGGTGATCAAGTCGTTGACGAACGGCTGCAGAGACCCGAAGAAGGTCGGATATATGGAAAGAGTTGCCTCGCCTTTAATGGGTTTGCCGTAAGCGTAGCTACCGAGAAGATCAAGTTATTATCATACGTTTTGCACACCATCCTTTGTCATCTTCTCAGACTTACTTCGCTCGAACCGTGGCCTTGATTTTGCCATCCTTATAGATAACATGTTTCGCCGTATCAACCGCCACCACGAATTTCGGCAGAATATACTCGACAACCTCGAAGGTTTGTATCTTGCGCTCAGCCTCAACATCAACGTTTATCGACCACTCACCCAATTTTGGCAAATCGGAAAGTTCGAATTCACTCGAGAAGACCGAATTCGTAAGACGAACATCCTTGAAACTTTTAATGATATTTTTGCCAGCATCCTGGAAACAATACGTGGTTTAAAAAGGGACTGACTGAAGAGTTTTTCAGTATGCCCGATGAACTCACCTTGATTTTCACATTGACCGAGCCTTTTACGGTCATCGGTTTCAAATTGGCATCGAGAACCAATATTCGATAACGTACGATATCTCCGGGTTTGTAAATAGCTCTATCGGTGTGAACGAGCACCGAAAGTTGTTTGGCCTCGAAATTAAGCAGGGTCTCATTCGTGAAAACTATGCCACCAATTCCCTCAGCAGTAAGACTATACCGATCCGGCTTGAGCGCTGGAATCTAGATATAAACAAATATATATTTTTGCTTCACGTACTCGTATTCATACATGTGGAATTACCTCAAACTGAACGACTTCCGAGGAATATGGCTTCACTTCGACTACTTTAAAGTCGGTGTAAGTCGAGCTCAATAGACCCAATTTCACCCTCGCCAATTGCTCGGATTTATGAATGCTGACCACTACATGAAATTGGGAATTTGGACGAATTGTGTTGGGTGCAATGATGGAATATTGGCTGGAAAGAGCGAATGAAAAAGAGGAATGATTGTGTAACATTACTATTCTGTAAACACTACATTGTGAACAAACTACTACTGAAATACTCAAAATATTTTTAATGTTGGTAATTCCTTTCGTAGTAAATGCAATTTGTTTGGAAGGATTTTCGAAAAGAAAACTTTTGACTGAGATGAAATTATCTTTGCAGTTTGAATAAATTTTGTGGATGTTATCTATCGTTTTTGAACACCCAAAATTAGCTTCACGATACTACACTTTCCAGGGGAGGCGGGGAGCAATTAAAACTGATTGCCTCGAAATGAGAGTAGTCAGCATAGGCAGAATAGAAGGGACGACTATACAAAACCAATACGCATAACTCTTGGATATGTTGCGAAATGACCCCTTGAAGCATTGACTTCTTTTTATACCCTACACCTGGAGTCGTGACGGTAAATTAACTTTGTTCTCTCGTTTGTAAAGCATAAGTACCCAAATATGGTTTTAAATACAAAGCTTATCTGCAGTTAATACTAAGTATTTATTATTCATTCTTTACAATACTTTCGAAAAAAACGAATTTTTATTGTAAGACATGTGTAGGGTGTGCGAACTTCGGCAATGCCGATGTTAACAATCTCACTTGTTACTAATTAAATTAAAGAACATTGATTGACATTAACAAATAAATAAAAACGTTTAACAAATAACCAATAAAAACATATCGAAATAACTTCATCATCATGGATAACTATCATTAAGACAAAAAAAAAACAAAGTGAACATTTCTTCAAATGATGAGAAATAAAAGGCAGTAGAGTCGAGAGGTTGCTAAACTTCCTCGTATTTGAAACACGCCCACTTAAGATTCAAAAGCATTGAATTAATAGAATCAAAACTACGTAAGGCATAAATTATTTTCACAAAATTACTTAAGGTCACAACACTGTTACAAAATGTGACAAATCCATAAAATGTTTAAAAAATCAGGTTTTTTGGGGAGTGCATACGCCAACCATGAGGTCAATTTCCGCCGTGAAAGTTCATAAATAACCTCTAATGAGAATCGTAATGGTGATGATGACGATGATGATTAAGGGACTCTCTTTGTCCCTATAATTACGTTTAAGTTTATTTAGCGCTTAAGCCAAGTCTTTTATGTTAAGTGTTTTGTTTTTCTTCGTTTGCGTTTTTTTGTTTAGTCATAACTTGATTATCACGATTTGTCACGGATATGAGATCACTGAGAATATTTGAAGAAGGCGGTTGAGAAGAAAACAACAACATTACGGTCTATAGATTATGAAAGGCTTAAGATCGCTCCCCAAGTGGGTGGCTGTTGGAAACAAATATAAGGTTTTTCGATTCGGTATTGACAATAACAAAAAAACAAAACAACAGCAGGTGATTTTGTAATTCTATGCAAGTGACAAAAGGCAATACGAAAAAGTAAGAAGCAACTATTTACTAATTTACGGAGAGGCTTAAGATATGGTGGAAACATATAAATTTTAAAAATATTAAAACATTTTTAGTTTAGTTTTTCTCACTTCTCTAACTCTCTCCCTCCCTCTCTCTCTCTTTCTCCTCTATCAAAATCTACTTTTTTAAAATTATCAATTGTACAAACCTTTGACTTGCAGTTAATTCCAGTTTGAAGGCCACAAAGGCTGAGAGAGCGATCAACACTCGCATATACAACATTTTTCCTTAAGAAAAATGTTTATTTTTTATTTGTTTTTGATTTTAGCACCTATTCCAAAAATTTTTATTAATCAGTGCTAGTGTGCACTACGTGTACATGCGTGTTTTGCGTCGCACTCTAATTACATTATTATAGAAATTCATCTCTTTAGTTCGACCGTGTTAAACCACCAACGTTGTCATGACAACGTTTTATTGCGCGGCGCAACGTCTTTACTGCTAAGCGCATAATCAACTGATTTAGGCCACACTTAAGATGCTGGCTAAGACCTAGTGGCTTTAGTGGTTGTTAAGCTTAACTTGTACGTTGGTTAAAGCTTTGCAAAAAAAGGCAAGACGGTTCGTGTATCGACTAATACGTTACTATAGTGTTTTCCTAGCTAGAGACGTCAGAACGTTTTACTTCAATTAAATGAATTTTGAATATATCGAATGTTTTCATGATCAATTCTCGTTTAAATGCTGACATAAAAAGAGTTAATTAACTCCTAAAAAATTATTTCCTTAAATGATTGAATTAGAAGCTCGAAAAATTTTGTCTGCCTGTAATTGTATTTTTACTTAAGCGAAATAGCAAAAAACCAAATAAAATATTTCTTAGTAATTTATGGAAAATATTATTCTTTTGATAACCCCTACTGTGCCCCTTATTCGAATTACAATCTAATGACTTTAACTAAATTTTTTTTTCACATTCAAATATTTTATGATTACTTAAATGTTTAAAGTAATATTTGATTTGGTTTTTGAACACTTCCTCGAAAACAGCCACACCATTATATCGTTTCAGGTTAAAGACAAAATAACAGAAAAATTTATACTAAAAAAGCCCAGAAAAGGTCACCTCAAAAGGTCAGTTCTAGCCCAAAGCAGAAACTAGCTTAGCTTTAGCTAGCTTAGAATTCAATTAATATTATCACGAACTAAGTAAAAAAATTATTTAGATTTGGATTAATATTTTTTTTGCATTTTTTAACAATAAATTACAAAATCTTTTGAAATTAATTTTTTCAAAAAAGAAATGTCAGAGTGCTCTCAAGGTGGGATGAGCATACCACCATGAGCATACCCTACATTTTTAATTTACATTTATAATTCAATCCCAATAGCTAGTGGGCAAGCCACGCCCCAGGTTTGTTTAGCATATTAAGTTTGACCGCTATGCGCCTTTCTTGAATACAAAGGAATACCGTCATACCCATAAATAATTTCATTATGTCTTCAAAACATAGGCGTGTCACTCTTCCCATTTCTCACGCCTTCAACGTCGAAAAACCGAGGTAAACAGAAATTTGTATGCTATGCAGAAATCACCATTAGGGAAAGACATATAGAGTTTAGGTCCTTCCTTAATCGCGATTTCTGTAGGCAGAATGGCCTGACGGTCTCACGGGCTAAACAGGAGGAAGGGATTGATACGGATTTATCGAATACATATAATTTTCTATATTCATATAATTAATAATTAATCCATATAATTATATTCATATAATTATGTGCGTAATTAAATAAATTCTTAAAATCTATCAGTTAAGATCAAAGAGAACTTTTTTAAGGAAGTTGCTTCAGCAATTTCCAGTAAATTTATTATCCTTAAAATTCTTTTAGATTTTATCAAAATACTTTTAAAAGTCCTGCAACGTTACAAAGTGTCTGGACTTAGTTAAAAGCACAAACACAAAGCGATACCGGTAAAAACCAAAACAAGTACAAATTTTCAACAA
>OZ016502.1:47524575-47534575 GCA_963966595.1 Physocephala rufipes | reverse complement strand
TTAAAATTCAAGTTTATTTTTTGCACTTATTTTTTATATGTTGGTATTTATCTTTAACAAAAAATTAAGGCATTAATGTTTTACTTTACATATTTTATTCGCTCTTGTTGCTAACAATTTTTTACAAAACTTTTGTCGCATGTATTCCATTTTTAATTCGTTTTCAAAAATGTAATCGTTATTATTAATTAATTAATTACTATTACAACAAAATTCAGATATATTTTTTCATTTTCTTTTTTTAATCGTTATTTATAAGAAATTCCTTTTTTTTAATTTTACATATAAATATTGTATATATATATATATATTCTCTTTTATTTTAATTCTTCTAATTCTGCGAAAAAGATAAAATATAACACAAGAAAAACGAAAATGATAAAAATAATAATAGCAATAATAATATTGAAAATAACAAAATAGCAATACAATAAAATTCATGTTTGATTTTTAATATTTAATATATATAGTGAAATTTTATCTGAACATATAAACGACAACATACCTATTTTTTACCATAAAATTAAGATTTCTATTTATTTTTCTCCATCGCCTTTCATCACCGTTAACGTTTATATATTTACATTACACAAGCATACATATATAATTGTATAGTTTTCTAATATTAATTCATGTATGTATCCGTATATTGTAATATGAAAAGGCTTTATTTATTTATTAAATTTAATTAGTGCTCAGTAAAGGGGTAATAATGAATTAATTCTGTAATTTTTATTAAACTTCGTAACACTTCTTTACTTTTTGATCATTCTCTTTCTTTGTTGCTTTTATTTGTTTATGATAAATGGAACTATACATTTTCAATAATGCTTTTTATATCAATATTTTCTTTCTATTTCCTTTTCTGTTGGTTTAAATTCTCTTTTACCTATCTCCGGTTCCATCAAGGCTTTCTGTTCTATTTATATTTTACTCACATTTTTCGTGATCTCTAACCAATTTTCTTCGAGAATACAAAAATGTACGAACTGTTTATTCAGTTCAAATAGTATCTCACTATATTTTTGGGTTAGTAATTGTTTTTGGTTTGTAGGATTGTAACTCCAATTTGTATTTTCAAATGAAACATTTGTTCTGATGTTCATTGTCTGAAAAACGCTTGCTTTTGTATTTAATTTTTCCGAAATTCAATACAAGTGTAAAAACTTCAGAGAGTAGCAAATAATTATCGACGCTTACTCTGCATTTGTTATACTTTGTAGATCATTTTACATTTTATATCTATCTCTCGGACTCTGAATTTAATCTATAATATTTTGGTTGATAATCTTTTTTAAAAGCTATAAAACGTGTCGAGGAAATTGTAATCCTGAAAAAATGCCGTATAAAAACAAAGTAAATGAGCAAGTTGCTGCAGCAATTTATTTACTGTCCATCATAAAATTTCGTCACTTTACTGTTTGCAACTTCTTCCCAAGCTGGAAAAGAGAAAAATGACAAACATTACATAAAATAATTGTAATACAAATAGATTATTTTCCAAAAATGTCAAAAATACAAAATGCGAAATGCATAAAAACCTTTTATATATTGATTGATAATTCTTATATAATCAATACATTAAGCACGTTAAATGCGTCAATTAATTTTAGAAATTGAATTATGATCTTTTGCTCTAAGGGGGTCAGCAATTTTTTTAATAAAGTTTTTTAATCAAGAGCAATTTTCATACACTGTTTGTTATATACAATCTTGCTCCTACCAGAGAAACCTTTAACGGGATTTCCCAGAATACAATAAAACTCAATTAACAATTGGATTTAACTCGCAGAGGCTCTCAATGTTGATATGGTTTATCTATATAATAAATAAGGGCCACTCACCAGATCCAATGAAGTCTATAATGATATCATTATGTTGCAACGAACTCATTGCTGATGGCATATTTGTTGGTGGCTTAAAATATAAATCTTTATCTTTGTGCTGTAAAGCAGCAGCAGCTGAAGTAGCACAATTATCTACGGCGACGGCAATATCCTCTCGCCAACTGCTACTGTTGCTTCGACTTCGATCAGTTCGATGATACTGTTGCTGGTGTTGCTGCTGAAATCGTAGCTGCGCGTCTGGCAGCCATTGCGCTTCGTCCTCCTCGGTTTGCTGGCTATAATTGCGATAATGGTGCTGTTGGTGTTGATTATGATACTTATGATGATTCCTATGCTGTTGATATTGATATTGTTGAATATTCTGTTGACGATGTGTTTGATGTGTTGACGAATATTTTGTTGATTCTGTTGAGACGGATGACGACGACGATAAGGAACTGGAAGCTGAAGAAGACAAATTGCATATTTGTTGGGGATGCCGATATGACGATTGTTGATGTTGTTTAGCAGCTTCTTTGGCTTGAGCAATAATAGCTGTTTCAATATCATCGCAGGTTTCAAGTTGTTGTGGAAGTGGCGTAGTGGTTACTACCGTCTCATTGCGCTCACGTTCACCAATAACATTTGATTGTTTAACTATTGGTTGGTGCGATGATGGTACGGTTCTTTTGGTGTTGGTAGTAGAAAATGGTTGGGAATTAATAATATGACCACTCGTGTTGGTACTTATTCGTTCCGACAACGACGGCGGCGACGATGATAAAGATGCATTCAATTTACTTTTGGTTTCACTTACATCCAAACAGCTATCCACACCACAAGCACTGCTGTTATGGATAGCAACATCACTAGTCGTACAAGTCGATGGTCTCTTAGTTTTGCTGCCGCTAATTTTTGTACTTACTACTAGTTTGTTGTTGGTATAGAAACCGCTATCAGCTGATTGATTGGCGCTCACAATTAATGAGGAATTGGGTGAGGATGAAGCATCAGTTGAGGCCATAATTACAAGATCATCATTCTGTTGTGTGGAGGAATTGTTAAGGGCGCCTCCAATATCAGAAGTGGAAGAAGATGAAGATGAGACTGACGTTATGTTGAAATTAGTTCCTGAATCATTAAGACATATCTTCTGTTGAGAGTTGTTAAGGTTTTTATCAGAAGTACTATTTGTCAACGGTTTTCTCTTTTGGTTCAGACCAATTACAGATTGCGTTTCCAATACGTCTGACTGAGTGCGTTTAGCCATATCATGTTCACTTATATTCATATTATTATCCATATCATTATTGTTGTTTTCACTATTCAAAATATCATTATCTTCCACATAAATTTCATATTCATCATCATCATCGTCAACATCACCATCATCAAAATCAACCGGGTTAGTCAAATCAGCCGAGATGTCATCATCAAAGAATTTTAGCTCTTCTTCATTAAAATCACCAAAAGTGAATTCAGTGTTCGGTCGCCCATAATGACAACTCATGGAACGATCGTCATTTAAAATAATCACAGCAGGACGATTTGCAGTTGTAGCTCCAATTGTTGTTCCTGACAGACTATTACTAATTCGACTAGTAGCACCTGTGACGTTGCTATGGTTCATCGTCGTGTTTATGATTGCTGAATTATTATTGTTATTGCAGCTTCTAATGTTTCCGTGTTTATTTAAAGCAGACGATTTTACACTGTATCTATGTGCGAGACTGTTGTCGAATTTTTTATTGCTTATAAACAAATTAGTCCTACAAACAACATTATTGTTGGTGTTGGCGCTGTGATCTGTATTGATAGCATAAGTTGATGCGGCACCCGTTTGTGTTGCTGTAGTTGCTGATTTGTGTAATAACGGCACTACGCCGCTTTGTGATTTTGGCAATTGTTGTTGTTGGTGAAGTTGTGCCACATGTTGTTGCTGTTTATCTTTTCTAATTTTCCTTAAATTACTGTTGGCAACGCCGCTGCTGCTGGTGCTGTTCATTAGCGACAATGGTTCGTGCATCGGCTGTAGCATGGCTGTAGCTGTTACGGCTGTCGCGTTTGTTTTCTCTTTAATTTTTTTCATATTTGGTGCTGTGAGTGGTGTTAGTGCTATTGTCGTTATTGCCGTTAATGCGGGCAAAGTGATTACATTCGAAATAGCAGTATTTGAATTTTTGTTGTTGATTGATGTTACCGGTACTGCTGGTGCCGTTGCCGTGGCTGCGTTGGCTGAAGTATATGATATATTATTATCAGTTGTGTTATTGTTGTGTTGTTGTAGCTTATATGTAACTAACGCATTCCCAAGCCCAATACTATTGGTAGTTAGCATTGAGGTACTGTGACGTTTCACAGTTTTCTCTAATGCTGGATATTGTTGATCCATATTGCTGCTGTTATATGAATAATTGTAATTTGGACTTTCATTATCAACACTTTTCGACTTTTGTAACGTTTGCTGTTGAGATTGCATTATAGCCGAAACTTGTGGCGGATAAATAGATTTTTTCATTTCAAATGATGCTGATGTTGTCATCACAGAATTTTCCTTCGGCAATGAAACATCACCAGTAAATGATAGCTCATTCGTACGTAATGCGCCAGACGGTGCAGATGTCGTCAGACTCTGAGAGTAAGAAACTGATTTAAAGTTCGCTAATATTGTTGATGCTTTCGTTTCGGTTTGATTTACGGCTACTGTGGCTGTTGTTGCTGCTGTCATTGGTACCGCTGTTGCTGCTGAGGCCACTGCTGCTGCAGCTGACGGCGACAATGTCGCTATCAATTCAGGAAAGTCTGTTTTGGAAACAGATTTTTTTGCTTTATGCTTTGTTGGTAAACTTCCACTTGTTGTAGCGGTTACCATAATTTGAGGATCGATCGTTTCAACAGCCGCAGTAGCAGTAACAATAATTTCTCTACTAGTGGCATCTACTGGAGAAGAATCAATACTGTTGACGGCGCTGATTGACAGTGATGCGGATGCGGAGCGGCTTACCGAGTCAACAGTCGATAACTTATGTTCTACATTATTGGAAGTAGAGGCTGGTGTTGCCGATGAAAATGTTAGTTGCTGGTGTTGTTGCTGCTCTTTATTATTTCGTGCTATATCGGCATAAGATATCAGTGGTGGAGCAGAGGTAGAAGAAACATTTAAAACAGCGGTTGCTCCTGAACTCTTATTAGAAATTGTAGCACCCGCCGCAGTGGTCGCCGTTGTCGTCACTTTCCTTTGACGCTGTTTAGCATTTGTGACTGTAACGGTTGCCGCACCACTGGTAGATGCTATGGGCAGTGAATGCACAGAATCAATATCACTAGAATCTGATTTCTCCGAAGGTGGCATTGATGATGTTGACTTACGGCGAGATTTATCCAGAGATAGAGACTGTATATTGTTGCTGTTGCTATGATTGCTGCTATTAATATTACTATTATTATTGTTATTATAATTCTTACTACTATTATTATAATTACTATTATTATTATTAAAATTATTATTATTATTATGTGAACTGTAAGTATTTGCAGAACTGTTGTTGTTGTTGTTGCTGCTGTTATAGTTATTGTAGTTGCCGCTACTGTTCGACACTTGATTGTTGTAATCGCTATATGCGCCATGTTGATTATAATATTTGTGGCGTGATATCGATGCGCTGGATCTTTGTGCACCTGACATAATATTTGAGCTTCGGTTGAAACCTCCGATTCCACCCGCAGTGCTTGTTTCATCTAACGATGGCCGCTGTTTCTTTGCCTTCCTCTTCTTGGTAACCACATGAAATTCAGAGAGTAATGAAGCATCCATGAGTGATACATCTTCATTATTTAAAATGTTAGTTGGAACGGCATTTGATACTACTATTGATGTTGCGTCTATTGTTGTTGTTGTTGTCTGTGAATTGTTTTCAATCTTTTTACGCTTTTCTGATTTCAGTGCGGTTGTTGTTGTTGGGATTATTGTGTTGCGATCATTGTGTTGGTCGACTACGTTTTTATCTTGTTTATCTACAACTTTTTCGATGGAAAAATCTTTCAACTTTTCATCTTTCTCATTATCCTTGTTTTTAGTATTTCTCTTTTCTTTGTTCACTACTAACAATTTTTCCTCATGATCATTACCATCGGCCAAGTATTCCGTTCCATGTTCTTCGGATCCCCCCCACGAATGACGTTCGCCTTTACGTTGATTACTGTTGTCATTTGTTATCGTAACTGTCAATGTCACTGTTGTTGTTGCTGTAGCTGAAGTTGTTGTTGCCTCCGTCGTTGATGGTCCCAATGGAATTACTGCCTCTCCACTTGTATCCTTATTTTCGTAATTTTTATTAATATCTGCGGCTGAAGCCGAATTATTTTTGCTTTTTCCACTTTTATTACGCAAGATTGAATTGCTTTCAGTTGTAGCAGCTGCCGCTTTGAATTCATCTACTTCGATTTTGGAACAAGTACGCAACTCTTCCAAAGAATTGCTCTTTTTCATTTTATGCTGTTTTTCCTTTTTACGTTCTTTCTTCTTGCTATTTTCGTTAAATCGATTACTGTTGTTGGATCGGTTATTTTCGTTCTGTTTGTCTTCGGTACTCTCGATGTACTTGACGAGTTCGTCGACAGGATCGTTTCCACGATACCCAGCAACCGATTTAACATCAACTGTTTTAGTATTGCGTTCTTGCTGTGATTTTTTCTTATTTTTACCCTTCGCCTGCGATTGGTTTACTATGGAAGAATTACCACCAGCAGCCCCACTAGCGCCCCCACCACTAACACTGGTTGCATTGAGTAAAGCAGCTGCTGCGGCAGCACCTTTTTGATATATCTCATTAAAGGAGTTACCATTTTCATCGAGATGACGCTATAAATAATATAATAAAAAGAATTTGATATATATTAAAGAAATTTTAAATTCCATCAGCAAATCTTGGAAGTCTTCACAAGCTTCAAAAAGCAATGAGGATAAGAAAATCATTGAAATTATTCTCTTTCCAAACATAACATTTTCGGGAAGGGAACAACGGAAATGAATTCTTATTACAATATTTTTACGAAATAATTTCTTTGCACTTACTGTAATTGCTTTGCTTGTTGGAAACGACGTCGTTTTAGCAAGTTCCGATTTCTCCCCTAAGATCGATTTACAAGATTTATAATTTTCATCCAATGGCAAATATTTTGCATCAATCGTGGAAGAAGCAACTTTATTGGGGGCACATGCAGTCGGCGTGGTAGCTGTTGTAGCAGTAGGTGCACCCGAGCTTCCACTTGTTGATCCCCCACCTCGCTCCAAAGTTGTAAATCGTACAGCTTCATCCACGTAAGCCTGTGGTGAAGTGGAAGAAGGTGTAAAATCAGTCTTCGCTTGCATAGAGCTGATGATGTTGCTACGCGGTATACGTGGCATATCCATATTATCTAAGCGATCATAATAAGGCAAACCCTATCGAAATAATTACATGAATACAAAAAATACACCGATGACTACGACGCCAGAGATAAATTTATACCTGTGTAGCTGCATCCTGTCCTCTGGTCGCCAATATCTGCTGTTGCTGTTGTATATCCAGCATTGGTTCGCCCATTTCAATCACGCAGTGTCTATTCGATGCGCCGTTAGAAGCATCAATCTCATTTTGAACACCAATTCCATCTCCTACAGCACCGCCACCACCACTGACTCCTGTTATTGCCGCACTGAATTCTCTTGTCAATTCGCTGTTATTGCTATTATTATTACTGTTATTATTGTTATTATCATTAAATCCAACCACAATAACGTTGTCGCAATCCTCAACAGCTATTGTGGCAGCAGTTGTGGAACGTTCACTCAATTTACGTCGCTGATTTTTGTTGCTGGCGCTATTGCCAGTACTGTTTATAATATTTATATTATTGATATTACTGCTAATATTGCTGTTGCAGATGTTGATGTTGGTATTGTTAACAATGCCAATATTGTTGCCTTTATTCTTGATTACGCTTGTAGTTTCGTGCATACAAATCGCCGAAGATATATTTTGTTGATCGTTAGAATTATTTATTAAATTGTTGATAACTCCACCTGCAACGCCCACTCCACTATAGGTAACGTTAACGTTGCTCGGTAAGCTACCACCTTCACGTTGCCTAGAGGATACCGATGAATATTTCTTTTGTCGTGAATTATGATTGTGACGTCGATTGCGTTGACCGCCTACCGTAAAATTATAATCGCAATCTAATAATGACTCATTTCGTACGGCTTCGACAAGATCTTGTAGTGATCCACCTTGTTTTTGACTGGCGGATGAAGTGGACGTGGTGGAATTTCGCGTGTATCGTGAAGCTATTGCACGAAATGCAAATGTTTGATCTTCTTTTTCATTTTCTGCATTCTGCAGTAATTGCTGCAAGGAAATAATGGTTATGATTCGGTTTTATTAAAACTTTGACAACAAAAGAAGAAATTAATTGTTAAATTAGTTTTATATCAAACAACAAAATATTAGAACAAGTCTACAAATTTTATTAAAATTAAATTTTTCTAATATTTTATATTAATCAGTAATATTATATTAATAAGTAATCGGTCATATAGGATTACATTAATAAGATTACATTAATAAGTAATCAGTTGGTGACTGTAAAAAGAATAAAATGTGAAAACCTTCGAAATAATTCAATCTCGATATATTAAATCCTGAATTTATGCAAACCAGTATTAGTACTGGCTATTATTTCTAATACTTCCGTCATTAAAACAATAAAATATGCCGAAAGTGCCTGATTCGGCTTTCCATATTTACGTGGACAGACATCAAAGGAAAACATATTGGAAAATGTTTCTTCCACATTTGAAACATTCTACACTAATTCTTCGAATATATAGAAAGCTATTGCGATTTTGTGAGACTAGACACTTTATTGTGTTTTCATATTCTTTGCTCTTCAAAACAATAAAGAGTAAACCCAAAATAGTAAAATTATCAAATTTCATTAGTACACAATTTCCTTTGTAACAACAAGTATATGGAAAAATGCTCTCTTGCAATGAAGGGAAAACAAAATTAGATAGGAATGCATGAATATATATTCTCATCATTTACAAAAACAACAAATCGGCGATACTTAAATTAATTCACCATGTGAATAATTATCAGACGTCCAAACGTTAGTCAATTTATTCAAGGATGTTACTTAACTTTTGTGAACTTACCAAAAAGGTTTCACTTTTATTTTCCTTGTCTCTGGGATTTTTATAAGAATAAGCTTCTTCGAGTAAATTTTTCAGGCGGCTATCATCCCAATCTTTCAATCGACACTCTTCCCATGTTTCAGTTTTCTGGAAATAAATTTAAATATAAGCTTTTATCATAACGATGCGAAACGACTGCAATTAATAGTAAAATGCACAATTTATACAAGGAAAGATACCTGTTTATAAAGTACCGCTATAAAGACCTTGAAAAAAAAAAACAAAACAAGTGGCAGTTCCTTCATTTAGTATTATTATATTTATATCCTTTAAATATTTGCTGAAATGTTTGAATTTAACAATTTTTTTAATGGATAGTTTTTTTAAATGAAAGTTCTTTATATAAATGTAATTTATATAAAATAATCTATTAATTTCTAAATTTCCAAATTAAGAAAGACAGTTCTCACGGATTTGTGAGAATAAAATTGTTTATTTTCATTCACATTGAGGAAGTTTTGCGGTTATTTTATTGCTAGGAGATTTTACTTATCGTATTTACGGAAAGCGTGAGTGATAGAGAAAGGGAAGCAGTATCGTATATTCGAAAAAAGGAATTGCCAGCTTGATTAACTAAATATATTAATATATCAATATAAGTTAAAATAAACTGTTATTTATTTCACTACATTATGGTTTTCACATACTCTTATAATCTCATCAAGTTTTTAATTTGACTGATTTATTGTATTCGTATTTATACGAAAGTCAGAGTATAAAACGGTAATTCTTAGTTATTTCAAAATTATTTTACAAAGAACTCAAAATTGGGCAAGGCAAACATAAAACGAGTACACTTTCTTTTTATGCGATAACTACCTCCAAGTACTATTAGCTTCTAAATGATTTGGTAACACAAAGTGAAAAATTTCAACACCAAAAACAAAATAATTCATCAAAGATCAGCTATCAAAGATAATTATTTTGGCTTAAATTG
>OZ016502.1:47503708-47521875 GCA_963966595.1 Physocephala rufipes | reverse complement strand
ATATATATATATATATATATATATATATATATATATATATATATATATATATATATATATATATATATATATATATATATATATATATATATATATATATATATATATATATATATATATATATATATATATATATATATATATATATATATATATATATATATATATATATATATATATATATATATATATATATATATATATATATATATATATATATATATATATATATATATATATATATATATATATATATATATATATATATATATATATATATATATATATATATATATATATATATATATATATATATATATATATATATATATATATATATATATATATATATATATATATATATATATATATATATATATATATATATATATATATATATATATATATATATATATATATATATATATATATATATATATATATATATATATATATATATATATATATATATATATATATATATATATATATATATATATATATATATATATATATATATATATATATATATATATATATATATATATATATATATATATATATATATATATATATATATATATATATATATATATATATATATATATATATATATATATATATATATATATATATATATATATATATATATATATATATATATATATATATATATATATATATATATATATATATATATATATATATATATATATATATATATATATATATATATATATATATATATATATATATATATATATATCTCGTATATGTGCAATATTTCAATGTAATTCTATACGAGATTATTATTAATGTAAGTCTTATTTTTTATAAAAAAAATATTAAATTTCTGATACAAACCCGGTCGAATGTACGATGATAACGGCTTGCAGAAGGCAGAAAACCAGACAAAAAATATTTCGTTTTGTCATTTCTGCGGTCGCGATCTCTTTTCTATAAAATCACTCACTAATTAAAAACGGATGTCTTCTTTTTATTCTTTAATACGGCTGATTTTTCTACGGTATATATAATTAATGATCTTTATTTTAGAAAGACTGTTAAAATTGCTCGACCATTCTGCGTGCGAGAACCTGAACTGATCGCGTTTGTAGTTTAACTACGAATGATCGCGGCCTTTCGAGGTTCTGACTATTTGTACTCTATCGGTTTGTCCGCCGTCTCTCTTGTGCTCCGCTTGTTATGCCGCTAGAGGGACATCGGTGATATTCACGCCTTCTACTTTCTTTCATTTAACGCATTGATCGTTACGAAAAGGGCTGAGATTTAGCCACTATGACGTCATAGCGCCTATATAGTTGCCTTTGCTTATGTATTTATAGAGTACAAGAAAGCATAATACATTTGTACGTTAACCAAGTTTTTCTTGTTATTCCCCGTTGTTGCTGGTGTTGTTGTTGTTGTTGAAAATTTGTACTTGTTTTGGTTTTTACCGGTATCGCTTTGTGTTTGTGCTTTTAACTAAGTCCAGACACTTTGTAACGTTGCAGGACTTTTAAAAGTATTTTGATAAAATTTAAAAGAATTTTAAGGATAATAAATTTACTGGAAATTGCTGAGGCAACGTCCTTAAAAAGTTCTCTTTGATCTTAACTGATAGATTTTAGGAATTTATTTAATTACGCACATAATTATATGAATATAATTATATGGATTAATTATTAATTATATGAATATAGAAAATTATATGTATTCGATAAATCCGTATCAACCCCTTCCGTCCGTCAGGCCATTCCGCCTACAGACATCGCGATTAGGGAAGGACGTAGCCTCTATATGTCTTTCCCTAATGGTGACTTCTGCATAGCATACAAATTTCTATTTTCCTCGGTTTTTCGATGTTGAAGGCGTAAGAAATCGGTAGAGTGACACGCCTACGTTTTAAAGACATAATAAAATTATTTATGGGTATGACGGTATTCCTTTGTATTCAAGGAAGGCGCTTAGCGGTCAAACTTAATATCCTAAACAAACCTTGGGCGTGGCTTGCCCACTAGCTATTGGGATTGAATTATAAATGTAAATTAAAAATGTAGGGTATACGAACTTCGGGATGACCCAGTATTTGTTTATCATACCGCTCTTTTGTGACTTCATATATAATTTTTTTCACGCTCTATAAATTCATCATTTCTATAAATGTTTATAGAAAAATGGTTCGAGTTGCGATTTTATTCCGATTTCGGCTTCCAGAAGCACGTTCTTACTTCACAACTCGATTTACCTCGATCGCTTTTTTCGCTCTCTTTCACTCTCTTGTGTGCTCTTCTGCTCTTTCACCTCTCTCTCTGTGACAAGATCACATCACGTCACATCATTGAGCACGTCTTTCACGCAACGACGAAAGCAGGCTCAATTGAATTTAGCAAACCGCCTAACAAGTCGCGAACGTAAACATGATTTCCGGAGAATTGTATTCTGGAATTTCTAATGGGAATCCCAACTATATGCAATATAATAGCTAATAAAATTTACTAAAATAATTTCCTTTTATTGATGAATATTAGACGAAGAGAACATTTGGAATTTCACACTTTTGTGATTCTTTTAAGATAAATAATTTACTTAAGACACAAACTGAAATTACAGAAGCCCAAGATATGCTTTTTGTCTAACTAATTTTTTTAAATACGCTGAGTAAAATTTAATTTATTTTAGAAATGTTTAAAATAATTTAGTCATATTCCATTCTTACAATCATTTTGCACTATATTTATAATATTATCCTTAATTGTCGGTAAAGCAGTCATGTCTTTGTTTAGAGGCTGTTATGCTCATCCCTCCTTGAGAGCACTCTGATATTTTTTTTGAAAAATTTAATTTCAAAAGATTTTTTAATTTATTGTTAAAAAATGAAAAGATAATATTAGTCCAAATCTAAATAATTTTTTTACTTAGTTCGTGATAATATTAATTGAATTCTAAGCTAGCTAAAGCTAAGCTAGTTTCTGCTTCGGGCTAGAACTGACCTTTTGAGGTGACCTTTTCTGGGCTTTTCTAGTATAAAGTTTTCTGTTATTTTGATCTTTAACCTGAACGATATAATGGTGTGGCTGTTTTCGAGGAAGTATTCAAAAACCAAATCAAATATTACTTTAAATATTTTAACTAATCAGAAAATATTAGAATGTGAAAACAATTTATTTAAATTCATTACATTGTAATTTGAATAAGGGGCACAGTAGGGGTTATCAAAAGAATAATATTTTCCATAAATTACTAAAACCAATTTAATTGGTTTTTTGCTATTTCGCTAATACAATTACAAACTGTGTATTAAGTACAGATACAATTACAGACAGTGTGATTGCATTTTTGAATTTTACGAGCTTCTAATTCGATCATTTAAGGAAATGATTTTATTTAGGAATTAATTAATTCTTTTTAGAAACATTACGTTCTGATTGTATTTATTACATTTTTTTATTACGATTAATTATTTCTTAAACTAAAATTACTGGAAGGGTTAAATCATTCGCTTAGCGAAAGCAACAACCTCTAGTGAAATTAAGGGCGTGGTGATTGTGTAATAAGCACTCTTGAAGATATTGTTGATTTTGCTCCATTGTTTTCCAAAATTGTGGAAATGACAGGTAACAAAACACAGGGTATGGATTTGTTAGGAGTCACTTTATACAACCACCCTCTATCTCAAAAATATTTTCAGTAAAAAAGTTTAGATTTCGTTAATTAAATTCACCGATTTGGTGTTTTAACATTTACTGACTGTCGTTTATAAAACTGTCATACTGTCATAAATCATATTTTCTGAGGGTAGTGAGAAGAGGAATTTATGTCAGCATTTAAACGAGAATTGATCATGAAAACATTCGATATATTCAAAATTCATTTAATTCAAGTAAAACGTTCTTACGTCTCTAGCTAGGAAAACACTATAGTAGCGTATTAGTCGATACGCGAACCGTCTTGCCATTTTTTGCAAAGCTTTAACCAACGTACAAGTTAAGCTTAACAACCACTAAAGCCACTAGGTCTTAGCCAGCATCTTAAGTGTGGCCTAAATCAGTTGGTTATGCGCTTAGCAGTAAAGACGTCGCGCCGCGCAATAAAACGTTGTCATGACAACGTTGGTGGTTTAACACGGTCGAACTAAAGAGATGCATTTCTATAATAATGGAATTAGAGTGCGACGCAAAACGCGCATGTACACGTAGTGCACACTAGCATACAAATTTGTGCGATTTCCATTTGTGGAATTTAATTGCCCACACATGCATAAACAACTGCAAAGGCAACACCTTTACGATATTTACAAGTTTTTATATTTATACGTGATTAATAAAATTTTTTAGAATAGGTGCTAAAATCAAAAACAAATAAAAAATAAACATTTTTCTTAAGGAAAAATGTTGTATATGCGAGTGTTGATCGCTCTCTCAGCCTTTGTGGCCTTCAAACTGGAATTAACTGCAAGTCAAAGGTTTGTACAATTGATAATTTTAAAAAAGTAGATTTTGATAGAGGAGAAAGAGAGGTAGAGAGAGGGAGAGAGAGAGTTAGAGAAGTGAGAAAAACTAAACTAGAAATGTTTTAATATTTTTAAAATTTATATGTTTCCATCATATCTTAAGCCTCTCCGTAAATTAGTAAATAGTTGCTTCTTACTTTTTCGTATTGCCTTTTGTCACTTGCATAGAATTACATAATCATCTGCTGTGGTTTTGTTTTTTTTTGTTATTGTCAATACCGAATCGAAAAAGCTTATATTTTTTTTCCAACAGCCACCCACTTGGGGAGCGATCTTAAGCCTTTCAACATCTATAGACGCTCATGTTGTTTTTTTTCTTCTCAACCGCCAACAATGCGAGGATGCGAGGATCTTTAAATATTCTCAGTGATCTCATACCCGCGACAAATCGTGATAATCAAGTTATGATTAAACCAAGAAAAAAAAAGCAAACGAAGAAAAACAAAACACTTGACTTAAAAGACTTGGCTTAAACGCTAAATAAACTTAAACGTAATTATAGTGACAAAGAGAGTCCCTTAATCATCATCGTCATCATCACCATTATGATTCTCATTAGAGGTTATTTATGAACTTTCAAGGCTGAAATTGGTTGGTTGGCGTAAGCACTCCCCCAAAGAACTTGATTTTTTAAACCTTTTATGGATTTGTCACATTTTGTAACAGTGTTGTGACCTTAAGTAATTTTGTGAAAATAATTTATGCCTACGTAGTTTTGATTCTATTAATTTAAGTGAATTTTGAATTTTAAGTGGGCGTGTTTGTAATACGAGGAAGTTTAGCAACCTCTCGACTCTACTGCCTTTTATTTTTCATCATTTCAACGGCGTTCTAATTTTTATCTTCTGTCAGCTCTTTCTCTTTTCCCTTCCACCATCGTACCAAAGCGTTGTGGCCCATGCACTATCGTAGGATTTACGTATCGATGACTACGATTATTGATGAATGATTAAAATGCTAAAAGTTGTTTTTGGAATTCTACTCGCGTATTTATTTTTTTATTTTATTTTTCAGGGAAGTGTGATAAAAGTGGAACGTTGTAGCAAGCCTCTGGCAAAAGTTAAAGTATTGTGTATGGAATATTTCCAATTAAGCGGCTAGGTTTTGCGCTTCCATGCCGCCAATTAGCAGTGGCAAAAATAAAAATTTAGAAGGGGCAATGTGATTCATATGTTTCGTTTCGTCTTTTCCAGTTGCCTTACAACTGTCTAACACGGATACGAGCGACGTCTTGGCGAACAAAGATTAAGAAAGAGCAAGGACAAGATAAGACTAATTCGATGACTTAATACCCTCGAACGTCTCGTTCGTCTCATGCTTCGTTTCATTTTAACCATTGGACATGACCATATCCAGAAAAACGTCACTAATTATAGTATTAAACAGTTGAAAGGAAATCGCAAAGATGAGACGAACAAGCCGTTCGGAGATATGAAATGAGCACTTAAGTGTTTCTTGAGATTATCACTTTTGTGCGCATATGAAAAATTGACTATTACGAACCTCTGCGGTAAGTCTTAATATGTTTGAAGCCCGAACAAGTTTTACGGCTTCCAAAAAAATAGAAATTTATGTCAAAATAAGCATACAAGAATTAGGACGATTTATCATAACTATCGTTAGCGCGACGATAAATCTATAATAAATTGAAATCGATTAGACAATAATACTCCATTTCAAGTCGAGAAACAAGTGTGAACTGGAATATATTGGCGTTAAACGTCCTCCTAGCTTTTGTCACCGCCAACGTCAACGTCTTTGTCAAAAATCGTTTGCCTGGATTTTCTTGATTTCCATATCTCTCTTACCATCCCAAACATTTGGCATTAATTTGAATTTAAATTTAAATATTGATCTAATAAAATCTTAAAACATATAAAAAAGCACATTGAGGTGTTAACTGTTA
This sequence comes from Physocephala rufipes, assembly GCA_963966595.1. Lineage (NCBI taxonomy): Eukaryota > Metazoa > Arthropoda > Insecta > Diptera > Conopidae > Physocephala > Physocephala rufipes. The sequence continues at coordinate 47,515,456 of OZ016502.1, read as the reverse complement.
GTGTCCATTGGCTTTTATTTCTCACATTACTTTACACTTCGCATACATTTGCATTCTATACGCTCTAAAACATTATAGAGAATACCAAACATGTCAGGATTTCTTCCCATTAATTACATTTCCTATTGTTTGTTGCAAGCTTCTCCACAATCTTCGTTTTCACAGATATCGCAAAGGGACGATTTTATTTCATAAAACTCGGTCGCCTTCCGCGTCGGTTCGTAGTAATCGTAAATGAGAACTGGTGCAGGTTTCTGTTTGGCCACTGCATGAGTTCTGCTGGCCTCGATAGGAATGCATTTGACATTTCCAGTGTCCAAACCATCGAAATATACAATGACAGTCGAGTCAGAATTCTTTGTTTCGGTGCGTTTAACGCGATCAACTTCTTCGATTTTCGTCAAACTATCAGAGTCGGCAGTGTAGCCAGATGGTAGACTAATTTCCATTACAGCCATATTGGATTCCTTTGTGTCGTCATCGTTGAGAGCTACAAACTCTGCACAAACGTTCATATTTAGCACTGGCAATGCTGCTTCACTTTTCAATTGGGTTGTGATTTTGAAACTTGGCTTCTGTTCTTTTTCGACCACGTTGTAACGATACGAAAGCTGGACCATACTTGAACCCGTGCCGCGAGCCGTCATTTCTACCTTACGTGTAGTCTTCGGCAGCTAGGGATTGATATTAATTATAGCAACGACGTTGATCGATCTTTGAAGGTTTAAACTTACCACATGTGATTGCAATACCAATGAGTTCTCTCGATTCACTTTTATGCTGCCTTTCTCGTCCTTCTCACCTCTTGCGACAAAACCGATTTCCATTTCACCATTTCCAGATCCGGACTTCTCGGCAAATTTGATTAAAGCCTGCAAACCAATAACGGTATTTTGCGTAGAAGAGAAACCTCCATTACTGTTGCGGTGCGCAATTAACCATCTGACGATGGGTACCACGGTCGCCACATCTTCTTCATTATCCAATAATGCAAGTAAAACGTATGACGTTATTTCGACGTCATTGCTCTGGGGGCGATGGTACCAAACAACTTCCTCAGAGGATTTCGTTTCTGCGTTTGTTTTTGACCACCAACGCTGATCATTTTCATTTTTCGCAAGAGTTTGAAATTTGGCTAAAATCTTTTCAGCTGCCGGACTTTTGGCTTTCTGCAGAGCGGTAGCGGCGATCGAGAGAGCATATTGATCATCTACAGCGTCAACATTCTCCTCCAGAAATTTGACTCCTTTTGCGATGACAGTTTCGTATTTTGGCGAAATTTTCTGAAATATAAAAATAATGAACTTTAATACTCTTCCTTACCCCAATGGAGATAATGTTGAGAATTACTTACCACATTTTCCAAGAAGGCCAATAAAACAAAAGCGCTGAGGCCGAGCTCATTCTGATGGGAAGAATCAAAGAGCTTTCCATATTCGGGGAAACTACCGTTTTCAGCTTGTTTACTAGCGAGGAAGTCCAAAGCTTCCACAATGACTTTTTGATCGACATCGGTATAGTCGGCTGCCTGATGGAAAGACCGCGCCACGTAGGCGGTAAGCCAAGTGCTGCCAGATTTATCTGATTTACCAAAAGCACTGTACGAGCCATCATCGTGTTTGTAAGTCAGCTCACGTTGGTAACCGATTTCGAGATACTTTTTAGCCTTTTCTGTGATGGACGGCACCTCTCGATTAATAGTCTGAAAAAATGGAACAAACAACTACTTTAACAATCTATTACCACGGCAGTATCGAATGCGATCGTACCGCTAGATATTTCAAGACTAAAATATTTGGCACAAAATTGATCATATTCTGTTCGCCGCAACCGTAAGGCATGCGCACCAACTCGTGGATGTTCTTAATGGTAGGCCCCAATAAATCACCCACCACCGAAAATTCAATATATTCGGAATCGGGTACTGCATCGGCGGGTATATCAATCTCAATCGTCTCTTTATATTCATTGGTGGCATTCAAATTAACGAAATAAGCACGATTCTGGTACTGGGTAATGCCTTCTGGTTCCACCATTAATTTTTGCTGTATGGCATCGCCAGCCAGCGGTGTTACAGCAGTGATCTTGAGAGAGATTAAGCCAACTTGTTTGGGGCGTATCATGAACGAAACGCTCTTTCCGGTATTGGAAGGAACGGTCACTCGCTTCGAGCGCTTTATTTCATGCACCGGCTTATCTTCGACTTCGTTAGTCGCCTCCGTAAATTCATATTCGCCGTCCGAATTGTCCATCGTTACCTCGGCGTCGAGTGTTTTCTCCATATAATTGAAAATTATGACGGGAATAGCAATGACTTCACCTACAAGTAAAGTGGGTGGCGGGCGGTTTGGAATTTGAATGAGAGGGTTGTATAAAATATTCTAAGATTTCTTGTTTTATCAATTTTAGTTACCGCGTTTCACCGAGTAGGGTAGATTTGTCGATACAAAGAATGGTTGAAATACTTGAATCTTGGTAGGAAGGTCCGTAAGAGCCAAACCCGTTTTTGGATTCAATGAAAAACCGCTGATGACCCACGAGGTGATCGTGTCTGGGATTTTTTTGGCTAAAGTAAAGGCACTCTTGTTGCCACTAGAACAACAAAAATAGTAATTAATTAATTCCTAAACTTATTAGTCATTATTATTAATTACCATCATTAATTGTTACCGGTAATTAATTATAATATTTAGGGGAAAGAGAGGTAAAAAACATGACCGCAAGCAGTTAATTATTGCAAGTAATGAAAGAAAGTAATGATAGTGATGATTAGTTCATGCAGATATATTACTATATAATTGATTACGATAATCAATAGACTAAATGCTAATCACGTTTACAAACCGAGTTAATTCATAAAACAAAAGCATCAACAAAAAATAAAAAATTAAATAAATAAGTAAATAAATAAATAAATAGGTAATATTCAAATTCTTTTAATATTAAAAAAAATTATTATAAAAATTTAATTACTAAAATATGATTAATATTGATAACAAAATATTTCATAATGAATTTAAATCTTTTCACTCCGGTGTTTATGACGTGTTTTACACCCATAAAATAACTCATGGCATCATACCGTCAAATCGCCGGCAATAGACTGATATAAAGGAAGGAATATGGAATGCAATGGATGAAGAATAATAAGAAATAATAACAATCATGTTTAATATTCAGCGAGGGAAAATGAGATAGGAATTAAATGAATGTGTTTTACATTCGGTCGTGTCTCGTCAAATTCGTTTTGGAGACAAACTGGTTTAGACTATGTTCCATCGTCTGTGTCTATTTTCGCTCTGACACTGAGGATGACACATCGCCAGAATCGGTTTGACGATCGAAAAACATTCTGAAATTTTAAATAATTGACTCCGTCAGAAACCTTACCGGTCATCAAGAGACAATGTTTTCACTTTACTTAACCCAAATTTCGAAAAGTTTAAAAAGGAAAATGTTATTTCCAATTACATTACAAATTTGTCAAAATATCCAACTTTCTTCGAAGTTTTTCCGAACTTTCTAAACAAGGTCCAATTACAAAACCGCGTCATAATATGCCATTTCGAATGATGCACGGTCCACCAAAATAAATCGTGGAAAGTCTGGATTTGTGGTTATGAAAAGATAAGATGTAAAAATTTTAGGAATCAACTATATAGAAGTCCTCGAAATCGTTAGAGTGGGTATTATTGAACAGGCCACAATATTCTGATTATGCAGAAATGAATTAACGTAAATGCTTTGACGCAATTCGAAAAAAATTATAAAAGTTGCGGGATATATATATATATATATATATATATATATATATATATATATATATATATATATATATATATATATATATATATATATATATATATATATATATATATATATATATATATATATATATATATATATATATATATATATATATATATATATATATATATATATATATATATATATATATATATATATATATATATATATATATATATATATATATATATATATATATATATATATATATATATATATATATATATATATATATATATATATATATATATATATATATATATATATATATATATATATATATATATATATATATATATATATATATATATATATATATATATATATATATATATATATATATATATATATATATATATATATATATATATATATATATATATATATATATATATATATATATATATATATATATATATATATATATATATATATATATATATATATATATATATATATATATATATATATATATATATATATATATATATATATATATATATATATATATATATATATATATATATATATATATATATATATATATATATATATATATATATATATAGGATACTGAATCCCAGTTGGTGTAGGGCATATAAGTCTAGATCCGACCGATATTAGTATTTTTGCTTGTCTGCACATTTATCCCGTTATTATCGTTGGGCGTTTTAGGACAATTTTGATGAAAAATGGGTTCAATATATTTCCGATTATCCAAAAACATTTGCGACACATTTTTGTGGTGTTTAGGTACTTTTCAATGTTATCGAATATCCAGCTTTCTGGGAATTGCTTCCGTATCCTAGGAGCATCCTCGATTCTTGAATGGGGACTGGCAAACATTGCTGCTTCGGGTACATTCTGTAACGCAGCAACGTTCTCATAAACGACACCAGGAGAAGACAGGTAGAAGAGACGATAATCTGAAGAGATATTGAAACGGAAGTGAGACTTATGACGGAACAAATCACTAAAGCAACCGGATAATTTATATTTCACCACGTGGTAAACACATAATCTTCGATAATTGTCTTTTTATAAACTTTTAATTACTTTTCGTTTAGCGAAATCGTGGGTCTTGAGCGGGACTATAAAAATTCATGTTACGCAAATACTTAATACCGCGTTTTAGGATGATTTAAATAGAAACAGTTGAGATATGTTTTCAGAGGACCAGATAGATAAACATATCAATATATTGATGTAAATTTGGGTATCGAAATTCCAAATGTCAATCTTGTTCTGTCTTTTGACGGAAGGTACTGCGTTCGAGGAGATATTTTGCCCTCCATAGGACGACGTAAAAATGGAAAAAGGCAAGAAAGAAACGAACAAAATGGGGCCACGAAGACAGGATGATCTGTTAGGCCCTACTCGTCATAGTGAACATATATCTGGATTCACGTCAAATATGTTGTTGTTTCCCTAGAAAAACGATGAAATTAACTGTGAATTATGAACGAATGAACTTCTCCCTTGTGCAATATTTGTATTCTGACAGAACATGGCGTTGTCAAGGTATGTTAAAATGAAAACAATGACGTCATATTGGTAATGTGGTAGATGCATAAAATTATTCATGCTTGAATTATGTGAGCTTGAAGATTATTTAATTAATGGGTTACTCAAAATGAAATTGTCATTTTTTTGCAAACAAAATACAAAAATTTGCAAAATAATAACAAATCAATGAATGTTAGAGAAGAATCGGATGGAAAAGTTTCGGTATTTTTCCCTTAAATGAATCCCGACCGACTAGGTTTGTGACGCTAGTGAGGTTTTTCATGTGATCGCGTTATATTATGTATTGCGAGGATATTGATAGAAGTTACAAAATGGCAACTAACTTTGCTGAAGTTGTCGGAATGTCTTCGAAAATCCACGTTTCTGCGAAATTCTTTCGCACTTGAATTGTTGGAGTTGATACCGGGTTAGCAGATGGCGTATGTATATCCATTGGGCCTGAATTCAGAGCCGCTGCCGCCCCGAACTGAATGAGGTCGTCATACATCAATACTTTTTTTGCAAAAAAAAGAACGGAAAGAAAATTGTGTTAAGCTGCAACCCACATAAGCCTTATTTTGTAACAATTTCTTTTCTTTCAAGGATTAAATATTCGAAAACTGTTTTATTGCCCAAGATTTTATCTACATTGAACTAATAAATGATTATAGTAATACGTACATAATTACTATTTACAAGTCTGTTTACATTTGGGTGTCTTCGTGCACTAATACAAGTTCAAAATAAGCTGTACTAAAGGAACTACTTTACTACTTTTTAGTACTTTTTATAAATTTCGGAATGGTTGCTCTTGAATTTAGACGAACCTAGGAGCCCCTGCCATTAGTGAGGGTTGAGTGTGGCGGACTTGCGTAACGGTGTAATACCACAACCATGTGTCAGGAAATTATTTGCGAAGGCTCATCGTAGGCGATGCTACATCAGTATCGGAACGATCGATTGAATCGGGTTCTTCAAATGCTACTGACTCGTATCTGAAGGGCTCTATCATAGAATCTTCAGAAATCATTTGGAATTGATTAATATTGTCGTAGTCCCGCGACGCAAATAATTTTGCTAATAAGAAATTTTGTCTTTTCAAATTACCTCCTCCTCTCCTCCTCTTTACCCTCTTACCCCTTTACTATTTATTCAAACAAAAATATGTATCCCCGGATCTGAGTTTGAAAGATATATAGAAAGGCGAAATTGTGATTACTTCTACTCACCGGGTTGAAGGAAATTTGTGTTAGTTATTGTTGTCAAACCAGATTTATATCCTGGATTTCCATAGACCGAAAGCCCGTCCAGCCGCGATTTGTACTCTCTTAGGCCGTCAAAAATTTCCTTCTTACTCAAATCGTTGCCTGATTTCAGTAGTAGAACACTTTGGTCAACACCCAAAAGGCCTACGAAGGATTCAGGATCGGTGGAGATTTTTAATTCAATTTCTTCGCCTGGTTTAGCCTGAGCCGGCGCAGAGATATCGATCTGTTGAGGAGTCGATAATAAAGAAATGCTTTTAATCCACTGGAATGACGATTAATTATTTATTTTTCAACTCACAGAGCTCACAAATTCTTCCTCGAAAACAATGAATTCTTCCTGATATTGCATTTCGTTTTTTCGTTCGCGAACGTAATGTGCGGTAATGGTTGCCCTTGGCAACATCTGGAAGGTGGGCGTGATTGTGAAAGTGTATACCATACGATCATCCGGCACATTTATACGTTCACATTTTACTATGTTACCCCGTGCCGTGACAGTGTAAACGAAATATTTCATCGGCTCAGTAGATTCGACCTTAATTCTTACGTCTTTGCCGAGTCTGGGCCTAGAATGAAAGTAATGAATTGTTTTAGTTTGAAAATTTAATCTATTTGTTAAGATTTAAATTTTAAGAGTCTTTGCATTCTCACTTTTCACTTAAAACCGTTAATTGGAAATTCTCTGGGCCCTCTTTTCGGTGTCGGACAAATATTTCCGGATTTAAATACGTAGTCGTGTCCAAATAAGACGCCTTTACATCATAGAAACCATGATCCTTTGGCACAACTTCAAATGTGGCTATTCCGTGCTCATCCAATTGACTTTCAAGGACTTCTGGCTCAGGTATGTTTTCCATTGTGGTGGCTTCACCGTACCCCAACCATTCGATATTGCGCGTTTCCAAAATAATTTTGACAGGATTCTTCCTATCCTGCGCAGGCGATCCATCTAAATTCTTTACGGCTAGCTTATAGATGATCGGCTTATCCGGAAGGTAGGTACTATCAGTAAGAGTCTGGATGCGATAGCTTTGAAAGTCAACTCTAATTGTCGCCGTCGAATTCTGTTTATTACCCGTCAACTCTTCTTCCACCTCAGCGAACACTTTTAGAAGCGGAAGATACGGCGAGTCCTTGTATAGATTCAAATCCTTACTCAAGTAAAATTCGGCATGGCCCTTTCCATCAACATCGATAGTTTTCTCAGCTTTACCTTCCCACATTCTATAGTAGTGGTTTTCCGGCCCAATCTTAACGATAGCCTTGCCCTTTACTGATTTCCCGTAGGTGTAGATAGCCTTGCCCTTTACTGATTTCCCGTAGGTGTACCTTTAAACCAAATACTATGCAATAAAATATAATCTCGAAGCGCTCTTTAAAAGGTATTTACTTCGCTCGGACTGTAACCTTGACCACATCATCAGCTAGAGCAACATCTCTGGCAGTGTCCACGGTCACCTCGAATTTGGGCAAAACGTACTTATCCACCTCGAAGGATTTCGTGGCAGAATATTTATCATCAATGAGTACCTCGATATTCCATTCACCGAGCACTGGTTGTTCGGAAAGTTGTAGTTGGTCCGTGTAAACACCTTGAATGGTCTTAATATTTTTAAATTGTTTGATACGATTCTTCTGGCCATCCTGTGTAAAAAAGAACACAATTTATAAAATAGAAAGAATGACCTAGCTCATGACTAGCTTACGGTCACAACTATAGTGACTTCTTTTTCTTCCAATTTCTCCGGTAGAGTGTTCTCATCCATAAATAGAACCCGGAACATCACCTTATCACCGGGTTTGTAGGTTGCCTTATCAGTTTGTATAAATATCATAGGCTTATACTCGCTATAATCTAACTTGGTGGTATTCTCGAATTGAATACCGGCTAAACCGCGCATGGTTAAATTATAATCGCCATCCTTCAACGCAGGCACATCAAACTCTACAACGTCGGTGGACATGGGCTGAAGTTCAACATTTTTCTTCACATTAAATGAGGGCCCGACGATGCCCACTTCGATAGTGCAAGGATTTTTAGTATCGTATACAGAAACTGCTACATTATATTTGGAGTTTGAACGTAGAGTGTTTGGGGCAATAACGGAATAATGTCTGGAAATAAATACGAAAGAAATGGAAGGATTAATATGTTTGTTCCTTAGTTCAGAACGTCTCGGTACGTCTCGCAACTTCAGTTGCATTTCAACTGTTTGACATAACTATATTCATCAGGATGTCATCTAACGTAGTGTCGAACAGTTGGAGGGGAATTGTAAATACGAGATTATACAATCACATTATCGTGTTTCCCCAGTTATTTTTGAACAGGTTTCAACAGCGAATCACAGTTGAAAGGCGATTGATAAATGTGGAACGCGACGAGACGGTGGTTTGCTTCAGGGTAAGAGCTTAAATTTGTTGGAATGGAGATAAATGGAAATGTTTGGAGCTAGATTTCAGAAATAAGGAGTATTTAATCGTAAAAAGACAAACGCGAGGATTACCCGATTAATTCGGGTAATTCTGGTTTATTCTTTATATTCATTTTCATATTCTTTATATTCTAATGCCTTTTTTAACACACTACCAACATTGAAAAATTTCTCTTCTAGAGACCCCTTTCTGCTCGTTTGATGCTCCTAAAAACTAAATTCAAGCCAATTCGAAATTGAATTTGGTATCAATTGCCGGCACCGATGTCTTGAAATTGAGTAATTAAGGTTTTTTTGTGATCACCATTATTGTTTTCGCTTGCAATCGATGAGATGAATAATAAATTACTTTGAAAAACATGGTGTTCCGTTCAAAGGAGAGGGGGTGGGTTCCGTAGAAACTATTATTTACTTTACTATAATAATTATCCATAGAGTAATTTTAGCAATCTACGATAAATATCTTGGCATTCTTAATTATCTCACATCATCTAAGCATTGAATGAATTAAAATCAATCATCACTGTAATATATTTCGTAAACGATTGCAAATCTCATAAACACAAATCAATAATATAAACAATACAAGAAAATAATTTAAAACCATAGAAATATTTTAAGTATATATTAATTTTAAATGATTGTATAGAACATCTCTTGAGAGAGATTCACAACTGGATGATAGCACAAATTAAAATAATTTCGACTTTGTGCAGCAAACCATTTTTGAGTTATTGGTTTAAATTTAATTAAACGGTTTAAGAGACATAAGCGACATAACATAAGCGATTGACATAATTGATAAAAATATAAAATATTAGCTATTCACGGTTACCCGTTTTAGAATTATGGGCAAAATTCTATAAAACAAATTTTTTTACAATAGATTATCACCAGAAAGAGATGCGTACATCAATTGATGTGCACGCCGATACAAATAGCGTAGCAGTCCTACGTATAAAATTTCGATATTCTACGCCTAGACCTCTTTGAATTAGCGACAAAATTCTCCAAAGACCAATCAGAAAAACGCGACTTTTTTCTAACCGATTGTAATAAAAAAGAGAGGGCCACAACTTAATGTTAAAACAGTCCTCAATTAAAAGTTTTAATTATTTACCACTAACCATTTTTTTGTTACATGGGAAACACACAGGCGTATGGAAAAAACCAATCGAAACCAGTCAAAATAGATTCAAGGATGATCAGAATGCATATTTTCCCCGATTCCAAAACTTCCTTTAGTCCGTGCAGGGTAGTTAAAAACATGAGATATCAGAGAGTTCGTTAACTTTTCAAAGCTTCTTTAGGAAAAAGGTGTTAATCATTCGTTAAGTTTCTTCGAAATTTAAAATTCTACGAGCCTTTTACATGAATAGTAAAATGCAAATTAGATCGATATGGTTTAAAAAAAGTTAAAAAATGTTTTGAAACCATTTCCATTTTGCCTCTTTCCTTACTTCTCGGTTCAATAAACTCGAACGAAAATGATTCTATAAATAAATGCTGGATTATATCTATAGAACGACTTCAACAAATCGCGAAATTGATGAAACTGAATCTTTTCGTTTCTCTTTATTTTTTGGTATTTTTTGTTTTTCAGTAAACCTCTGAGGTATTATAATTTCTTACTATAATTTAATAGTAAAATTTAGCAGAATTTTTCATTTGTAAGATTTTGATTTTTACGATTTTTGCTTTCAAAAAAATGGAATTCGATAAGAAAACAGTCGGTTTACAAAATAGTAAATGAAATTCAATATGAGTTATTTCCTTTGTATTAGACGAGCTTATGAATTGACAAATTATTTCCAAATATTTTTTCTCGTTGAAATAAGATCCGATTATTGTCAACTGAAATACACATAATCATTTCTGACATGTGTCCAATTATATATATATATATATATATATATATATATATATATATATATATATATATATATATATATATATATATATATATATATATATATATATATATATATATATATATATATATATATATATATATATATATATATATATATATATATATATATATATATATATATATATATATATATATATATATATATATATATATATATATATATATATATATATATATATATATATATATATATATATATATATATATATATATATATATATATATATATATATATATATATATATATATATATATATATATATATATATATATATATATATATATATATATATATATATATATATATATATATATATATATATATATATATATATATATATATATATATATATATATATATATATATATATATATATATATATATATATATATATATATATATATATATATATATATATATATATATATATATATATATATATATATATATATATATATATATATATATATATATATATATATATATATATATATATATATATATATATATATATATATATATATATATATATATATATATATATATATATATATATATATATATATATATATATATATATATATATATATATATATATATATATATATATATATATATATATATATATATATATATATATATATATATATATATATATATATATATATATATATATATATATATATATATATATATATATATATATATATATATATATATATATATATATATATATATATATATATATATATATATATATATATATATATATATATATATATATATATATATATATAT
>OZ016502.1:47473281-47503508 GCA_963966595.1 Physocephala rufipes | reverse complement strand
ATATATATATATATATATATATATATATATATATATATATATATATATATATATATATATATATATATATATATATATATATATATATATATATATATATATATATATATATATATATATATATATATATATATATATATATATATATATATATATATATATATATATATATATATATATATATATATATATATATATATATATATATATATATATATATAATATATATATATATATATATATATATATATATATATATATATATATATATATATATTATATATATATATATATATATATATATATATATATATATATATATATATATATATATATATATATATATATATATATATATATATATATATATATATATATATATATATATATATATATATATATATATATATATATATATATATATATATATATATATATATATATATATATATATATATATATATATATATATATATATATATATATATATATATATATATATATATATATATATTATATATATATATATATATATATATATATATATATATATATATATATATATATATATATATATATATATATATATATATATATATATATATATATATATATATATATATTATATATATATATATATATATATATATATATATATATATATATATATATATATATATATATATATATATAATATATATATATATATATATATATATATATATATATATATATATATATATATATATATATATATATATATATATATATATATATATATATATATATATATATATATATATATATATATATATATATATATATATATATATATATATATATATATATATATATATATATATATATATATATATATATATATATATATATATATATATATATATATATATATATATATATATTATATATATATATATATATATATATATTATATATATATATATATATATATATATATATATATATATATATATATATATATATATATATATATATATATATATATATATATATATATATATATATATATATATATATATATATATATATATATATATATATATATATATATATATATATATATATATATATATATATATATATATATATATATATATATATATATATATATATATATATATATATATATATATATATATATATATATATATATATATATATATATATATATATATATATATATATATATATATATATATATATATATATATATATATATATATATATATATATATATATATATATATATATATATATATATATATATATATATATATATATATATATATATATATATATATATATATATATATATATATATATATATATATATATATATATATATATATATATATATATATATATATATATATATATATATATATATATATATATATATATATATATATATATATATATATATATATATATATATATATATATATATATATATATATATATATATATATATATATATATATATATATATATATATATATATATATATATATATATATATATATATATATATATATATATATATATATATATATATATATATATATATATATATATATATATATATATATATATATATATATATATATATATATATATATATATATATATATATATATATATATATATATATATATATATATATATATATATATATATAATGAGATAGTTATTAGGCAATATATATTAGGAGATAGTTCGTTTTTACATGTAACGATCTATCGATTTGTTAGCATCTGTTAGCGTTAGTAGCATTAGCATCCCGTTAAAGCAATCTCATCTTATATCATTGGTGTTCATGAATAAATTAAAAAATTAGGCAAAACTTTCTTTACTGATATTTACATATACGTTGTTTGTAATGTATGCATAATTCGTTGTCATTACGTATCAAAATAAATTTATGTAATGCCATGTTTCTTCGCCTTTTTAAGCACGATTAAAATGTTTATTATTAGTCTAAGAGGCACGATAATACTATGAAATCCAATCATAATCTTTATACCATACACCCGATGGAAGTGTCTACTTTTAATTCATTATACGGAGTATAAGAAATAGTGTGATCACTAGTAAATAACTAGTCGCAAGGAGTTTTGTATTTATATTATTTTATCATTTTATTGTGAGGCGCCCTTTCGTGCTGAAGTTAATTGTCCCAACGGGACACATCTTCGAGTACTTTTTAGGATCTTGTCTATAACTAAAGACGGCTAGGCGTAGACGATAGATATTTTGTATTTTGGGTTGCTACAACTTCTTCTCTGGATTCTGGATCTCAGATTTTGTTTACAACCAATTATTCCAAATGGTCACTTTTGTAGTGGTTTGTAGAATCTTACGGAAAGGCCAAAAACTTCTAGTCGTTTAAGTTTGACATTTTTCAATTTGTAATTTTTTAGCAACTCGTTATGGGCGTCTAATTTTGATCACAAATTGCTAGGCCTTGAGAATGGTCATTGCGTTATGAATGAAGGAATCAAATTAAAATCATATCTAACAAATATTTTCTCAATTATCTTTTTGCAAACTTGAAATAAATTTAAGAAATTATCTCGCGTAGTGATATCACAAGTCAGTTCAAATTGAGTGCTGACTCTGCTCGTACTGATTGATAAATTTTTAATTAAAATAATAATTGATTACAAACGAAGGTTTAATAACAATTATTGTAATTTGAATAAAATAAGTCCAAGAATGCAACATTTCTGGAGTTCACAAATGACATTTTTCTTGCTGTTTTATATTATATTGTTTGAACTTAAGCGATTCTTCAAAGAAAATTATCCAAAAAATTCATTAAATGTTAGACCAAACTCTTAACGGTCTTTTCGATTTTTGTTTCTAGGGTGAATATGTTTGGATTAAACCTCAGTCCGGTACTCAGTGCGAATTTTCTATACCAATCGGAGCACGAGTGATACGCACAGAGTCGACCAAAACTTTGGTCAGCAATGATTCTGGTAAACAGTTTTGGATAGAATCGGACGATATTGTTAAAGCGATGCATCCGACAAGCCAACAAGGTGTTGATGATATGATAACTTTGGGTGATTTACAGGAATATGCCATTTTAAGAAATCTGGAGATCCGTTATCGCCGCAAACAGATTTATGTGAGTAATTAATTTTTGGTGCTGAGCTTCGTAGATCGATTTTGTAATTTAGATTTAGATTTTAGACTTATACAGGATCGATGCTGACTGCTGTAAATCCATTCGAACCATTGCCGATTTACACCCGACATGAAATCGATCTTTATCGAAATAGAAAATTTGATGAATTACCGCCGCACATTTTTGCCATCGCCAATAATGCTTTCCAGCAAATGCAACGAGGTAACCCCAATCAATGCATTGTTATAAGCGGTGAATCGGGTGCCGGTAAGACGGAGAGCACCAAATTTATATTGCAATATTTGGCAGCAATAAGCGGCGGAAATTCTTACATCGAACGACAGGTCGTTCAAGCAAATCCATTACTGGAAGCATTTGGAAATGCCAAAACGTTGCGTAATGACAATTCATCGCGTTTCGGGAAATACATTGAAATAATTTTCAATAAATTGGGCAATATACAGGGGGCGCGTATTGAACAGTATTTGTTAGAGAAGTCTCGTATCGTTTCCCAGAATATTGATGAGCGAAATTATCACATCTTCTACAGCTTTTTATTCGGACTTACTAATGATGAGCGTAGGCGCTTGGAGCTCTCCCACAATTCACCACAAGATTACCACTACTTGTCGCAAGGGGATCATACTCGGTTGTCTGAGAAGAGCGAGTTTCGAGACATTGCTCTCGTACGTTCAGCGTTGCAAATTCTTTCATTTGAAACCGATGAAATTTGGAGTATTTTTAAATTATTGGCTGCCATTTTACATTTGGGAAATTTGAGGTTTAGGGCAACAGTCCTGCAAAACATGGACGCCTCCGAAGTGAATGATCCGGATAACTTGTATAAATTGTCGATACTTTTGGAAGTCAGCAATCAAGATCTGGTGAATGCGTTCACACGAAAGACGATTTACGTTCACGGAGAACGAGTCGAGATAACAAATTCACTTGAGGGCGCATTGGAAGGGCGTGATGCTCTTGCCAAGGCATTGTATGGCAGCATTTTTGAGTGGATTGTTAAGCACATCAACGAAACTACCGATAGAAATGCGAACCGCACTGATACGAGCCCAAACCCATCTATAGGTATTCTCGATATTTTCGGGTTCGAGAATTTCGGAAGCAATAGTTTCGAGCAGTTGTGCATCAATTATGCTAACGAATCTTTGCAGCAATTTTTCGTCAAGCACATTTTTAAGGTGGGCGTTCAACAGACTGTACTTAATAGCATTACTAAAATGTCGTAATTTTTGATTTCTCCTGGGAGTAGATGGAACAAGCAGAATACTGGAGTGAAGGGATTAGTTGGCAAAATATTGATTTTCAGGATAATCAAGATGTTCTTGATATGCTTGGAAAGAAATCAATTAACATAATGTCACTTATTGATGAAGAATCAAAGTTTCCGAAGGGTAAGTACCAGTAATGTAATAATTTTTAATAGCTTTTGAGCCTTTTTCCTATCCTTTTTTAAGGTAATGATATCACCTTGTTGGCAAAATTGCATTCCCAGCACGTTAAACGGTCCATATATATTAAACCCAAATCGCCACAATGCACGCTGTTTGGTGTCAAACATTATGCCGGTGTGGTCATGTACGATCCTCATGGTTTTCTTGAAAAGAACCGTGATTCATTGAGTCTTAACCTACGTGAAATGATTGCCAGGTCTAGTAATAAATTTCTACTCAAAATCTTTACAACGGAGCATGGCAATGATACGATAAAGAAACAATTAACACTATCGCTAAAGTTTCGGAATTCCCTGGAGCTACTCATGAATACACTTTCAGCTGCTCAACCTTTCTTCATACGGTGCATTAAACCAAACGAACTAAAAAAACCGAAGGTATAAACTAAGAATTGTTATCAGAGCCACCTCGTCTCGTCTCATCTAGTTTTTTCCAGTTGTCTTAGAACTCTTTAATTTAGTTATAGTCGGGAAAACGACGACCGTATCATGCAGTTGAAAGACAACTGGAAAAGGCTAGCCGAGACGATATGAGAATGCGAGTATTAGACTAAGGGTTCTAATTACGGCTTTTCATAATTAAAATGACTCATACACTTTTTATATTTTGCAGCAATTTGAACGTAATCTTTGTGTACGGCAGCTTCGATACTCGGGTATGACAGAGACTGCTCGCATACGTCGTTCTGGTTACCCAATACGACATACCTACGCAGAATTCATCGAACGGTATCGTATTCTTATTCCCGGCCTTTACAGAAGGCCGTCACTCGATCAATCAAACTGTCGCATTATTAGCGAACTTATTTGCAAACGGTTTTTACCTGCCGAGTCTGACTATCAATTCGGCCAAAGGAAGGTATTTTTGAAACCAATTGATGATGCCCTGCTAGAGTCGGAACGTTCGCGCATTATTTTAAATTCTATAAAAGTGATACAACGTGGCTTTCGACGAGTGCTTCTTAGGCGTCGTATACAAAGTTACAGACAGGCGGTAATTATTATACAAAGGAAGTGGCGTTGTTACAAACAACGACGAAATCTTCAAGTCGCTCAGGCAGGATTTCATCGTCTTGGTGCTTGTATTGCATCGAGGCGTCTGACACATGAGTATAAGATTCTGCGTGATCAGATTATCCAATTGCAGGCATATTGTCGTGGTCTACTGGCGCGTAAACGGTACAGGCACGACATTGCAGCGTGGCGACCGATGCGCTTTTGCGAGACTAAGCCTTTGAGAGCACTCGAAAATCAGCAGTTAAAAGCTCACGCTAATCACAGTTGGAAACCGTTGCCGCCAGATATTTCCGACGACAATAAATTCGATATTGAGACATCGAAGAAAATAATAGACGATGTTTTTGGTTTTCTGGACGAAGCTGATATGACTGGTCCATTTAGTTCGAACGTCAGAGAGAAGTCGCTTATGTTTGAAAAGGTTTTATTATCAAGGAAAAACGTACCCTCCAAACTTTTATCGCATCCCGTAAATTATTATGAAGGTTCTTCAAAACCTGTGAGTCAAACTCGTTTATAGCACTTAGGTGTTGAGTCGGGGGAGTGACAAATGTAAAATAGATTAACAGAATTAAAACCACTAAAGTTCCTTCAACAAATTTGTTCCTTCAACAAATGTATAATTACTATAATATTTGTAAAATAGTTATGTAAATTGATTTATTACAGTTTTGTTCCAGTTCTGTTAAAAGATCTGCAGTATGTTATAGCAAGTTAATTGATAGGATTGCTTTGAAGGTCGCCTTTACGTCTTCTTTGCTTTTTCAGTTTTATTTCAACTGTTACATTACAACGTGACGTCTTGCCGATCACAGTTGTCAGATAAGCAGTTGAAAGGCAACTGGAGAAAAAGAAGATAAGACCTGAAATTGATTTTTGGAATAAGTGAATAAGTTTTGTACGCATGTACAGTGGCTCAATAAAGTCGTCGGACAAACATTAAAATGAACTAAAATACAAAAGGTTTTATATTAAAAAAATATTTAACACATTTTTATTTTGGAATATGCTGCGGTACGGAATTCTCTTTAAGATAAAACAAAAAACTAAAAAAAAATCAATTCATTTATAAACTAAAAACACAAAAAATGCATTCCATACAAAAAACACCATCAAAAAAGTAGTCGGACAGTTGGAGTACACTTATCTTAAACTATTGATATCAGCATTTAATATTTTGTAGGAAGTCATTTGCCTTTTATAACTGCTTCCAACCTTCTTGGCATTGAATCAACAAGATTTCTGCATACAGATGGATCAGTTTTTGCCCATTCGTCCTTTAACGCTTTAATGAGATAATTTTTATTCGAACTTGTATATTTTTTCAGTTCGGTTTCTAAATGTGCCCATAAATGTTCAATAACATTGATGTCTGGGGACTGCGGTGGCGTTTCGAGAACATGGGGACAATTAAACAAGAGCCACATTCGTACAGCATGCGCCTTATGTTCCGGATCGTTGTCCTGATAATACTGGAATGTGTCTTTTATACCTAATTTTTCAACGCTTGGCACCAAATGTTGTTTCAAAATGGACAAATAGTTTGTTTGCTCCATTATGCCATCTATTATGCACAGTTCCCCAACTCCAGAAGCCGACATGCAACCCCAAACTAGCACCGAACCACCTCCATGCTTGACAGTAGCTTTTAAGTTTTTTTCTTTGAGTTCATCATTGGGCCTTCTCCATACGTACGACTGTCCATCCGATATAAATAAATTAAATTTACTTTCATCAGTAAATAAGACTTTATTCCAAAATGACATATCCATGCTTTTGTACTTTTTTGAAAAATCTAGCCGTTTAATTCTATTTACTTTGCTACTATATGACTTCTTACGAGCTACTCTTCCATTATAGCCTTTCCTATGAAGGACTGTTCTTACTGTTTCCGCGCTGCAGTCTTTATTGATGCGTTTAGAGATTTCATTTGCCAGTTTTGAAGCACTTAATTTAGGGTTTTTCTTAATCTGTTGGACAATCCATCGTTCATCGGTATTTCTAAGCAATTTTGGCCTTCCAGATTTCGGTTTGTTTTCAACAGATTTTGTTATCTTATACCTTTTTATTATATCATGAACTGTTGATTTGGGTCTTCCAAGTATATCTCCTACCTCTCGAACCGTTTTTCCTTCTTCATAGTTTTTTATAATGATTTTTCTTACTTCTTCAGCCGTGTACAACTTAGGTTTTGACATTTTCCCAAATTTGAAATGAAAAGTATTAAAATCAACCTTTCTTTTTCGAACAACACATTTAATAATTACGTGTGTATGTTGAAATACATTTGACAAACTAAAAAAACGGGAATTCCCCAAGCTTGTTTTACAAAAAACAGAAGTTTTGCCGTATGTCCGATTACTTTTTTGGTGCGTTTTTTGCACTCATAAAAACTTTTGGTTAAAATTAAAAATAAGATAAACAGATGAATAAAAAACCTCTTTGCTTTTTTAAGAACAAGAATATAGTATAAAAAAAAACATAAAATTAAAGCATTTAAAGTTGATTTTAATATGTAAAACTTTAAGAGCATAAAAAGTTAGTGTTTGTCCGACGACTTTATTGAGCCACTGTATGCCTTCAATATAGCTTTTATATTATATATATGTAAAATATCAAAGTACGTTGGCAATCCACGAATAATAAATAATATTAAAAATTATCAGAAGATATTTACATTTTAGCTAGGCTACAGTAAATAATAATAACTGTTCAAGCTATATTAGGTACCTGCCAATTCGTTTTTTCAAAGATCCTCAAATATATTCTTAAGAAAAAGTAAAAACTTTTGATTGAATATGCGCACTTTTAATGTAGATCCATAAAATTTATAAAATATAGACAATTTTTGGGGTTTATTACTTTCATAAATAGTTTAATTGTTTCGATTTCTTGACCAGAGCCCGCAAACCCACCATTAGTTCTTCACAATTTGGTAAAATTTGCGTCGGGGGCAATACGAAGCCGTAACGGCCTTTGTCCCGAAACTCGATTGTGTACGCGACTTTAATACCTTGCGTATTGAAAACCCAATCGATACTAGCTCCAGTTGCTTGATCTGCAAACGAAAACGATCATACGATGTAGAGATTATGCGATTAACGAAAATGGAAACAACAAACGCACACAAAACTTTTGCCGTTGAACCGTAAATGTATTTCGTGCCATAAGTCAAATTACCAATCGCGGTTGCGAAAGCTTCACCGATACTCAGTAGATCATCATAATTGGGTGGAGTTTCCCTTTCAGTGTGCCCAAAGGGTGAGAGTAATAGTTGTCCGTATGAATGAAAAGCTAAATAAATATTTATTTTATCCTTAATCGAAGAAATGAAATCAGCCAAAGCTCGAGTTTCCGGTTCAGAAAATGGTGCAGACCCCCTAAAAGTTTCGTCACAAGGACTTGATGAAGCACCGCCGGGATTCTTCCAATAACAGTCAAAATTACGATTCGGATCGGCACCAACGCATTTTGAATCGGTAAGGGGTTGACGCGTTTTGCGCCATAAGCGATCCTGATTGGGGCAAATGGGAAGTTGTTTTTTTTGTCAAACACCTTACTTAAAAATGCTGAAAAAAGCTATACCTCGTCATGAGTGTAGACAAAACCATCTACATTAAATACCGGAATAATATACCAATCAATATTCTCGGCCAATTCCCGCACTTCTACGTCTTGGGAATTAAGCAATTGATCGATAAGCCACGTTGCCGACGCCGAAGTTATCCATTCACGTGCGTGGATATTCGATTCGACAAATATGCCCGGGTTACCTTTTTTATACGAGATTTTAATACCACGTATATTTCTGCCCTCATACGATTGACCAATGACGAAGCCTTCGGTAACGTTCGGATTAGCATCTTGAATTTTATCAAGCCAATCTTCTATTTCCGGAAGTCGGTGATAATGTGTCCAATTGAAGGAGCCAGATAAGTAAACGGCTCCTGGATTTTTCTCTTCGTCGATGAGTCTTTGAAGAAAGGTATGATGAAATATTACGATGCTTTTATTTTTCATAATGGTTTTGGAAATGAAAATAATCGAATGCGCTTATTTTACGAGTCACCTCTTTTCGTCTCGTCTTGCCTTTTCAGTTACTTTTCACCTGTTTGACAAAACATTGCTTGGGAAGACGTTACTAATAGCAATGCCAAACAATTAGCTGGAAATACGATACGAGGCAAAACGAGATGCCTCTTAGAATACGCGCATGGACTTTTGGATGATAAAATAAATTTTAAAAGCTAGAGGAATAATTTTGTTGGGTCATGGAATAAATATTTACTCACTTTTGTACGTCTGGTATTAATAGCTCTAAATTGATTCGATTTCGGCTTAATAGTTTCTTGAAATGTGTTACTTCATCTGGTCCAACCATTACGTGTACATCCTTCTCGGCATCATCGTATTCTTTCCAAATTTTATACTGCAATACAAAGCAATGATTGTCCAGAATTTTTCGTTATTATAAAAACCGATTAGACAGAAGCACTCCGTTCGAACCTTTGTGGAATCGATCGTTACAAAATCCAGCAATGATAGTTGCGTCCGATTAGCGAAACTCAATTTGAAAACAGCGTAATTGTCATAACGGATTACTTTGCTGTCGACAGGTAGCGACAATGAGCCGCCTGTAGCTAGACCAATAATAATGGTGAGAGTGATTAAGTTGTCACAGCACGTTTTCATGGTTTCACTTCTATTAAAGAACTGAATTTTATACCTCAGGAATATTTGTAATTGGGTCGGAAATATAAAAAAGAAGTTTACGCATACGGTAATTCAAGTGGTTTGATTATATAATGAATAGTTGCCAACGGCGTTCTAATTTTTATCTTCTATCAGCTCTTTCTCTTTTCCCTTCCTCCTTCGTTGCTTGGTGTTGTGGCCCATGCACTACCGTAGGATTTACGTATCGATGACTACGATTAGTGATAAATAATTAAAATGTTGAGAGTCGTTTTTCGAATTCTACGCGCGCATTTATTTTTTATTTTATTCTTCAGCATGGCAATGATACGATAAGGAAACAATTAATCGCTAAAGTTTCGAAACTATCGCTAAAAGAAACTATCGCTAAAGTTTAGGAATTCCCTAGAGCTACTCATGAATACACTTTCAGCTGCTCAACCTTTCTTCATACGGTGCATTAAACCAAACGAACTAAAAAAACCGAAGGTATAAACTAAGAATTGTTATCAGAGCCACCTCGTCTCGTCTCATCTAGTTTCTTCCAGTTGTCTTAGAACTCTTTAATTTAGTTATAGTCGGGAAAACGACGACCGTATCATGCAGTTGAAAGACAACTGGAAAAGGCTAGCCGAGACGATATGAGAATGCGAGTATTAGACTAAGGGTTCTAATTACGGCTTTTCATAATTAAAATGACTCATACACTTTTTATATTTTGCAGCAATTTGAACGTAATCTTTGTGTACGGCAGCTTCGATACTCGGGTATGACAGAGACTGCTCGCATACGTCGTTCTGGTTACCCAATACGACATACCTACGCAGAATTCATCGAACGGTATCGTATTCTTATTCCCGGCCTTTACAGAAGGCCGTCACTCGATCAATCAAACTGTCGCATTATTAGCGAACTTATTTGCAAACGGTTTTTACCTGCCGAGTCTGACTATCAATTCGGCCAAAGGAAGGTATTTTGGAAACCAATTGATGATGCCCTGCTAGAGTCGGAACGTTCGCGCATTATTTTAAATTCTATAAAAGTGATATAACGTGGCTTTCGACGAGTGCTTCTTAGGCGTCGTATACAAAGTTACAGACAGGCGGTAATTATTATACAAAGGAAGTGGCGTTGTTACAAACAACGACGAAATCTTCAAGTCGCTCAGGCAGGATTTCATCGTCTTGGTGCTTGTATTGCATTGAGGCGTCTGATACATGAGTATAAGATTCTGCGTGATAAGATTATCCAATTGCAGGCATATTGTTGTGGTCTACTGGCGCGTAAACGGTACAGGCACGACATTGCAGCGTGGCGACCGCTGCGCTTTTGCGAGACTAGGCCTTTAAGAGCACTCGAAAATCAGTAGTTAAAAGCTCACGCTAATCACAGTTGGAAACCGTTGCCGCCAGATATTTCCGATGGCAATAAATTCGATATTGAGACATCGAAGAAAATAATAGACGATGTTTTTGGTTTTCTGGACGAAGCTGATATGACTGGTCCATTTAGTTCGAACGTCAGAGAGATGTCGCTTATGTTTGAAAAGGTGTCATTATCAAGGAAAAACGTACCCTCCAAACTTTTATCGCATCCCGTAAATTATTATGAAGGTTCTTTTAAACCCGTGAGTCAAACTCGTTTAGGTGTTGAGTCGGGGGAGTGACAAATGTAAAATAGATTAACAGAATTAAAACCACTAAAGTTCCTTCAACAAATTTGTTCCTTCAACAAATGTATAATTACTATAATATTTGTAAAATAGTTATGTAAATTGATTTATTACAGTTTTGTTCCAGTTCTGTTAAAAGATCTGCAGTATGTTATAGCAAGTTAATTGATAGGATTGCTTTGAAGGTCGCCTTTACGTCTTCTTTGCTTTTTCAGTTTTCTTTCAACTGTTACATTACAACGTGACGTCTTGCCGATCACAGTTGTCAGATAAGCAGTTGAAAGGCGACTGGAGAAAAAGAAGATAAGACCTGAAATTGATTTTTGGAATAAGTGAATAAGTTTTGTACGCATGTATGCCTTCAATATAGCTTTTATATTATATAAATGTAAAATATCAAAGTACGTTGGCAATCCACGAATAATAAATAATATTAAAAATTATCAGAAGATATTTACATTTTAGCTAGGCTACAGTAAATAATAATAACTGTTCAAGCTATATTAGGTACCTGCCAATTCGTTTTTTCAAAGATCCTCAAATATATTCTTAAGAAAAAGTAAAAACTTTTGATTGAATATGCGCACTTTTAATGTAGATCCATAAAATTTATAAAATATAGACAATTTTTGGGGTTTATTACTTTCATAAATAGTTTAATTGTTTCGATTTCTTGACCAGAGCCCGCAAACCCACCATTAGTTCTTCACAATTTGGTAAAATTTGCGTCGGGGGCAATACGAAGCCGTAACGGCCTTTGTCCCGAAACTCGATTGTGTACGCGACTTTAATACCTTGCGTATTGAAAACCCAATCAATACTAGCTCCAGTTGCTTGATCTGCAAACGAAAACGATCATACGATGTAGAGATTATGCGATTAACGAAAATGGAAACAACAAACGCACACAAAACTTTTGCCGTTGAACCGTAAATGTATTTCGTGCCATAAGTCAAATTACCAATCGCGGTTGCGAAAGCTTCACCGATACTCAGTAGATCATCATAATTGGGTGGAGTTTCCCTTTCAGTGTGCCCAAAGGGTGAGAGTAATAGTTGTCCGTATGAATGAAAAGCTAAATAAATATTTATTTTATCCTTAATCGAAGAAATGAAATCAGCCAAAGCTCGAGTTTCCGGTTCAGAAAATGGTGCAGACCCCCTAAAAGTTTCGTCACAAGGACTTGATGAAGCACCGCCGGGATTCTTCCAATAACAGTCAAAATTACGATTCGGATCGGCACCAACGCATTTTGAATCGGTAAGGGGTTGACGCGTTTTGCGCCATAAGCGATCCTGATTGGGGCAAATGGGAAGTTGTTTTTTTTTGTCAAACACCTTACTTAAAAATGCTGAAAAGAGCTATACCTCGTCATGAGTGTAGACAAAACCATCTACATTAAATACCGGAATAATATACCAATCAATATTCTCGGCCAATTCCCGCACTTCTACGTCTTGGGAATTAAGCAATTGATCGATAAGCCACGTTGCCGACGCCGAAGTTATCCATTCACGTGCGTGGATATTCGATTCGACAAATATGCCCGGGTTACCTTTTTTATACGAGATTTTAATACCACGTATATTTCTGCCCTCATACGATTGACCAATGACGAAGCCTTCGGTAACGTTCGGATTAGCATCTTGAATTTTATCAAGCCAATCTTCTATTTCCGGAAGTCGGTGATAATGTGTCCAATTGAAGGAGCCAGATAAGTAAACGGCTCCTGGATTTTTCTCTTCGTCGATGAGTCTTTGAAGAAAGGTATGATGAAATATTACGATGCTTTTATTTTTCATAATGGTTTTGGAAATGAAAATAATCGAATGCGCTTATTTTACGAGTCACCTCTTTTCGTCTCGTCTTGCCTTTTCAGTTACTTTTCACCTGTTTGACAAAACATTGCTTGGGAAGACGTTACTAATAGCAATGCCAAACAATTAGCTGGAAATACGATACGAGGCAAAACGAGATGCCTCTTAGAATACGCGCATGGACTTTTGGATGATAAAATAAATTTTAAAAGCTAGAGGAATAATTTTGTTGGGTCATGGAATAAATATTTACTCACTTTTGTACGTCTGGTATTAATAGCTCTAAATTGATTCGATTTCGGCTTAATAGTTTCTTGAAATGTGTTACTTCATCTGGTCCAACCATTACGTGTACATCCTTCTCGGCATCATCGTATTCTTTCCAAATTTTATACTGCAATACAAAGCAATGATTGTCCAGAATTTTTCGTTATTATAAAAACCGATTAGACAGAAGCACTCCGTTCGAACCTTTGTGGAATCGATCGTTACAAAATCCAGCAATGATAGTTGCGTCCGATTAGCGAAACTCAATTTGAAAACAGCGTAATTGTCATAACGGATTACTTTGCTGTCGGCAGGTAGCGACAATGAGCCGCCTGTAGCTAGACCAATAATAATGGTGAGAGTGATTAAGTTGTCACAGCACGTTTTCATGGTTTCACTTCTGTTAAAGAACTGAATTTTATACCTCAGGAATATTTGTAATTGGGTCGGAAATATAAAAAAGAAGTTTACGCATACGGTAATTCAAGTGGTTTGATTATATAATGAATAGTTGCCAACGGCGTTCTAATTTTTATCTTCTATCAGCTCTTTCTCTTTTCCCTTCCTCCTTCGTTGCTTGGTGTTGTGGCCCATGCACTATCGTTGGATTTACGTATCGATAACTACGATTAGTGATAAATAATTAAAATGCTGAAAGTCGCTTTTGGAATTCTACGCGCGTATTAATTTTTTTATTTTATTCTTCAGGGAAGTGTGATAAAAGTGGAAAGTAGCAAGCCTCTGGCAAAAGTTAAAGTATTGCATATGAAATATTTTCAATTATTCGGCTAGGTTTTACGCTTCCATGCCGTCAATAAGCAGTGACACAAATAAAATTTTAGAGAGGGTAATGTGATTCCTTCGTTTCGTCTCGTCTTGTCCAGTTGCTTTACAACAGTTTAACACTACTACGAGCGACGTCTTGGCGAGCAGAGATTAAAAAAGACAAATGCGCTGACTATTTTTGAAGCCCGGATAAGTTTTACTACTTCCAAAAAATAGAAATTTATGTAAAAATAAAAATGTAAGAAATAACTACCGCTAATGCGATGATAAATCCTATAATAAATTGAAAGCGATTAGACAATAATACTCTATTTACAGTCGAGAAACAAGTGTGAACTGGAATATATTGGCGTTATATATACGTCCTCCTTGCTTTTGTCTCCGCCAACGTCATCGTCTTTTTCAAAAATCGTTTGCCTGATTTCCATATCTCTCTTACCATCCTAAACCGTTGGCATTAATTTGAATTTAAATTTAAATATTGATCTAATACAATATCAAAATATATAAAAAAGTACATTTATGTGTTAATTTTTAGTGTCCATTGGCTTTTATTTCGCACATTACTTTACACTTCGCATACATTTGCATTCTATACGCTCTAAAACATTATAGAGAATACCAAACATGTCAGGATTTCTTCCCATTAATTACATTTCCTATTGTTTCTTGCAAGCTTCTCCACAATCTTCGTTCTCACAGATATCGCAAAGGGACGATTTTATTTCATAAAACTCGGTCGCCTTCCGCGTCGGTTCGTAGTAATCGTAAATGAGAACTGGTGCAGGTTTCTGTTTGGCCACTGCATGAGTTCTGCTGGCCTCGATAGGAATGCATTTGACATTTCCAGTGTCCAAACCATCGAAATATACAATGACAGTCGAGTCAGAATTCTTTGTTTCGGTGCGTTTAACGCGATCAACTTCTTCGATTTTCGTCAAACTATCAGAGTCGGCAGTGTAGCCAGATGGTAGACTAATTTCCATTACAGCCATATTGGATTCCTTTGTGTCGTCATCGTTGAGAGCTACAAACTCTGCACAAACGTTCATATTTAGCACTGGCAATGCTGCGTCATTTTTCAATTGGGTTGTGATTTTGAAACTTGGCTTCTGTTCTTTTTCGACCACGTTGTAACGATACGAAAGCTGGACCATACTTGAACCCGTGCCGTGAGCCGTCATTTCTACCTTACGTGTAGTCTTCGGCAGCTAGGGATTGATATTAATTATGGCAACGACGTTGATCGATCTTTGAAGGTTTAAACTTACCACATGTGATTGCAATACCAATGAGTTCTCTCGATTCACTTTTATGCTGCCTTTCTCGTCCTTCTCACCTCTTGCGACAAAACCGATTTCCATTTCACCATTTCCAGATCCGGACTTCTCGGCAAATTTGATTAAAGCCTGCAAACCAATAACGGTATTTTGCGTAGAAGAGAAACCTCCATTACTGTTGCGGTGCGCAATTAACCATCTGACGATGGGTACCACGGTCGCCACATCTTCCTCATTATCCAATAATGCAAGTAAAACGTATGACGTTATTTCGACGTCATTGCTCTGGGGGCGATGGTACCAAACAACTTCCTCAGAGGATTTCGTTTCTGCGTTTGTTTTTGACCACCAACGCTGATCATTTTCATTTTTCGCAAGAGTTTGAAATTTGGCTAAAATCTTTTCAGCTGCCGGACTTTTGGCTTTCTGCAGAGCGGTAGCGGCGATCGAGAGAGCATATTGATCATCTACAGCGTCGACATTCTCCTCCAGAAATTTGACTCCTTTTGCGATGACAGTTTCGTATTTTGGCGAAATTTTCTGAAACATAAAAATAGTGGACTTCAATACTCTTCCTTACCGTAATGGAGCTAATGTTGAGAATTACTTACCACATTTTCCAACAAGGCCAATAAAACAAAAGCGCTGAGGCCGAGCTCATTCTGATGGGAAGAATCAAAGAGCTTTCCATATTCGGGGAAACTACCGTTTTCAGCTTGTTTACTAGCGAGGAAGTCCAAAGCTTCCACAATGACTTTTTGGTCGACATCGGTATAGTCGGCTGCCTGATAGAAAGACCGCGCCACGTAGGCGGTAAGCCAAGTGCTGCCAGATTTATCTGATTTACCAAAAGCACTGTACGAGCCATCATCGTGTTTGTAAGTCAGCTCACGTTGGTAACCGATTTCGAGATACTTTTTAGCCTTTTCTGTGATGGACGGCACCTCTCGATTAATAGTCTGAAAAAATGGAACAAACAACTACTTTAACAATCTATTACCACGGCAGTATCGAATGCGATCGTACCGCTAGATATTTCAAGACTAAAATATTTGGCACAAAATTGATCATATTCTGTTCGCCGCAACCGTAAGGCATGCGCACCAACTCGTGGATGTTCTTAATGGTAGGCCCCAATAAATCACCCACCACCGAAAATTCAATATATTCGGAATCGGGTACTGCATCGGCGGGTATACCAATCTCAATCGTCTCTTTATATTCATTGGTGGCATTCAAATTAACGAAATAAGCACGATTCTGGTAGTGGGTAATGCCTTCTGGTTCCACCATTAATTTTTGCTGTATGGCATCGCCAGCCAGCGGTGTTACAGCAGTGATCTTGAGAGAGATTAAGCCAACTTGTTTGGGGCGTATCATGAACGAAACGCTCTTTCCGGTATTGGAAGGAACGGTCACTCGCTTCGAGCGCTTTATTTCATGTACCGGCTTATCTTCGACTTCGTTAGTCGCCTCCGTAAATTCATATTCGCCGTCCGAATTGTCCATCGTTACCTCGGCGTCGAGTGTTTTCTCCATATAATTGAAAATTATGACGGGAATAGCAATGACTTCACCTACAAGTAAAGTGGGTGGCGGGCGGTTTGGAATTTGAATGAGAGGGTTGTATAAAATATTCTAAGATTTCTTGTTTTATCAATTTTAGTTACCGCGTTTCACCGAGTAGGGTAGATTTGTCGATACAAAGAATGGTTGAAATACTTGAATCTTGGTAGGAAGGTCCGTAAGAGCCAAACCCGTTTTTGGATTCAATGAAAACCCGGTGATGACCCACGAGGTGATCGTGTCTGGGATTTTTTTGGCTAAAGTAAAGGCACTCTTGTTGCCACTAGAACAACAAAAATAGTAATTAATTAATTCCTAAACTTATTAGTCATTATTATTAATTACCATCATTAATTGTTACCGGTAATTAATTATAATATTTAGGGGAAAGAGAGGTAAAAAACATGACCGCAAGCAGTTAATTATTGCAAGTAATGAAAGAAAGTAATGATAGTGATGATTAGTTCATGCAGATATATTACTATATAATTGATTACGATAATCAATAGACTAAATGCTAATCACGTTTACAAACCGAGTTAATTCATAAAACAAAAGCATCAACAAAAAATAAAAAATTAAATAAATAAGTAAATAAATAAATAAATAGGTAATATTCAAATTCTTTTAATATTAAAAAAAATTATTATAAAAATTTAATTACTAAAATATGATTAATATTGATAACAAAATATTTCATAATGAATTTAAATCTTTTCACTCCGGTGTTTATGACGTGTTTTACACCCATAAAATAACTCATGGCATCATACCGTCAAATCGCCGGAAATAGACTTATATAAGGGAAGGAATATGGAATGCAATGGATGAGGAATAATAAGAAATAATAACAATCATGTTTAATATTCAGCGAGGGAAAATGAGATAAGAATTAAATGAATGTGTTTTACATTCGGTCGTGTCTCGTCAAATTCGTTTTGGAGACAAACTGGTTTAGGCTATGTTCCATCGTCTGTGTCTATTTTCGCTCTGACACTGAGGATGACACATCGCCAAAACCGGTTTGACGATCGAAAAACATTCTGAAATTTTAAATAATTGACTCCGTCAGAAACCTTACCGGTCATCAAGAGACAATGTTTTCACTTTACTTAACCCAAATTTCGAAAAGTTTAAAAAGGAAAATGTTATTTCCAATTACATTACAAATTTGTCAAAATATCCAACTTTCTTCGAAGTTTTTCCGAACTTTCTAAACAAGGTCCAATTACAAAACCGCGTCATAATATGCCATTTCGAATGATGCACGGTCCACCAAAATAAATCGTGGAAAGTCTGGATTTGTGGTTATGAAAAGATAAGATGTAAAAATTTTAGGAATCAACTATATAGAAGTCCTCGAAATCGTTAGATTGGGTATTATTGAACAGGCCACAATATTCTGATTATGCAGAAATTAATTAACGTCAATGCTTTGACGCAATTCGAAAAAAAATTATAAAAGTTGCGGGATATATATATATATATATATATATATATATATATATATATATATATATATATATATATATATATATATATATATATATATATATATATATATATATATATATATATATATATATATATATATATATATATATATATATATATATATATATATATATATATATATATATATATATATATATATATATATATATATATATATATATATATATATATATATATATATATATATATATATATATATATATATATATATATATATATATATATATATATATATATATATATATATATATATATATATATATATATATATATATATATATATATATATATATATATATATATATATATATATATATATATATATATATATATATATATATATATATATATATATATATATATATATATATATATATATATATATATATATATATATATATATATATATATATATAATGATTTACAGTAAGAACCTAGAGCACTCTTCCCAACACCGCTTGCTTATGTGGCAAGACAACCCTTCTCAAACGCTTACCTTTGGAACATGATATTAACGTTTTAAGTAATTAAAGACTACATTTAAATATTTATTATATAAATGAATACCAGTCCGTTAGTACGTTAACGTTGAAATACAATAACTCCAACACCCTTAACCCATATTACAGACAAGTTAGTCGTCGAAAAAGTATTAAGCCGTTTGACGTAGAAATTGACGTACGAATTACTGTTTGAAATTAAATATTTTAGAGAATTATTTTTCATTGTTACGAGTTTATTCCAGGTCTTCTTTAGAAATTGAAACAAGTAAGAAAATTAATTACAATCTGGCCGAAGCTTATATACCCTACACTCATAATAACAATTTGCAGGTCGCACCCATTACACTTCCTTTTCAAAGTCTACAGTTTGAGGGTTTACTGAAAATTTGAAAATACGATTTTGAAATTTGCTTTACAAGCTGGCACACTGACTTATACCATTTATACAAATTGGGCGTGACAACCTGGTTGCACAAATTTAAAAAAAGGGTAAAAGAGCTTTAAAGAGGCGGCTAATATATGGGAAAGGGTGCCTGAGGGCACCATTATCATATAATTGGGACCATACATACCAGTGATTGTATCTCGCACTTTTTTGAGAATATATTTTTACCCTAAACGGAAAACTCGAAAGTAAAAACCTTAGATTCGGCGAGCAAGATGAACACATACACATCAAAAACAAATAAATTCATTTTGGTTTTAAAATGTAGGCGTGTCAGTTGATAATTTTTTAGTGAAACGCATCCCAGGGATGCGGATAATATTCATGCAAAAATTATTGCACACCCCTTTTCGTTCTCCTATAATTTCCTGTAATTCCAATAGACGGGCGACAAACGGACAGATAGACCGTTCAGGCGAAAGTCCATATAGACCGACAAACAGACGGGCAGGTATATAGGCGGAACGAAACGGGATTAAGTGCTGATTTTGTGTTGGGATATACGTATGCTACTAAACCTGGCAAGCTATATTTAATGGATTATAATCGGGAATTCATCGTCATTGTCATCGCCATTAGCGTGGCCTGCGCGCCTGTCAACTAAGATGACGATTATGTGAGGCGGTGTAGTCAAGCAATCTTTCGTATATATTCTCCGTCTCTATAGACAGTTTTGTTTCAAAAATGGGCGCAATAAGGTTAGTGACACGCCTACATTTTGATGAGGAATTATGTTAAACTGATTTTCTCAGATTTTAAAGTAAATGTAAAGCTACAATTTTATTTCCAAATATAAGATTTAAGAAGATGATTACCATCAAAAATGGGTATGGACCCCCACTGGGTACGGAGCAAACTACAAATTGATATTGCAGCGGGTGCAGAGGGTGATGCAGTGGGTGTAGGGCATATAAGTCTAGATCCGACCGATATTAGTATTCTTGCTTTTTTACACACTTATCCCGATATTATCATTGTGTGTTTTAGGACAATTTTGATGAGAAATGGGCTCAATATATTTCCGATTAACCAAAAACATTTTCAGCACATTTTTGTGGTGTTTAGGTACTTTTCAATGTTATCGAATATCCAGCTTTCTGGGAATTGCTTCCGTATCCTAGGAGCATCCTCGATTCTTGAATGGGGACTGGCAAACATTGCTGCTTCGGGTACATTCTGTAACGCAGCAACGTTCTCATAAACGACACCAGGAGAAGACAGGTAGAAGAGACGATAATCTGAAGAGATATTGAAACGGAAGTGAGACTTATGACGGAACAAATCACTAAAGCAACCGGATAATTTATATTTCACCACGTGGTAAAAACATAATCTTCGATAATTGTCTTTTTATAAACTTTTAATTACTTTTCGTTTAGCGAAATCGTGGGTCTTGAGCGGGACTATAAAAATTCATGTTACGCAAATACTTAATACCGCGTTTTAGGATGATTTAAATACAAACAGTTGAGATATGTTTTCAGAGGACCAGATAGATAAACATATCAATATATTGATGTAAATTTGGGTATCGAAATTCCAAATGTCAATCTTGTTCTCTCCTTTAGCGGAAGGTACTGCGCTCGAGGAGATATTTTGCCTTCCATAGAACGACGTAAAAAATGGAAAGACCAAGAAAGAAACGAACAAAATGAGTCCATGAAAACAGGGTGATCTGTTAGGCCCTACTCGTCATAGTGATCATATATCTTGAGTCACGTCAAATATGTTGTTGTTTCCCTAGAAAAACGATGAAATTAACTGTGAATTATGAACGAATGAATTTCTTCCTTGTGCAACATTTGTGTTTCTTGATATTTACTGAGAACACCGAAAAGCGGGTTGCCGTATCGTCAGAAAAGTCTATTATGGCTGAAAGAAAAGCAATTAAGCAGATAATTCCAATACATTCTAAGGCAGCCCTAACATTTAAACAACATAAAAATTTCTTTGACCGCGTATAAATAAATTCAATTTTAGAGAATATTGGCGAGAAGAGGTATCGCAAGATGAGGTGTGATCAAATAGTTTCCGGAAGCATTGAAATAACATTGCCTACATTGCCGGTAGGATTTAGGAAGGCAGTATTAAAACGTACTAAAATCTATTAAAAACTTTTACTGAAAAACCATACATATCACTCACCCACATTCCAACCTGTGCCTGTGTGAATGCCATTAGGAACAAATGAAATGAATACGATCTTAAAAGGCGTAACAGGGATGTGCAGTTTGTTGCAGTTATTGAGTAATTTGTTCTAGATGCGTTCATACAGAACATGGCGTTGTCAAGGTGTGTTAAAATGAAAACAATGACATCATAACGGTAATGTAGTAGATGCACAAAATGTTTCATGCTTGAATTATGCGAGCTTGAAGTCCATTTAATTGATGGGTTACTCAAAATGAAATTGAAATTTTTTTTTTGCAAATAAAATACAAAAATGTGCAAAATAAAAACGAATCAATGAATGTTAGGGAAGAATCGAATGGAAAAGATTCGGTACTTTTCCCCTAAATGAATCCCGACCGACTAGGTCTGTGACGCTAGTGAGGGTTTTCATGTGATCGCGTAATATTATGTATTGCGAGGATATTGATAGAAGTTACAAAATGGCAACTAACTTTGCTGAAGTTGTCGGAATGTCTTCGAAAATCCACGTTTCTGCGAAATTCTTTCGCACTTGAATTGTTGGAATTGATACCGGGTTAGCAGATGTCGTATGTATATTCATTGGACCTGAATTCAGAAATACACTGGCAGCCATTGGAGTATAATAATGAGGTACTCCCGTGCGGAACTGAAGGCGGTGTTCATAATAAAAATCTTGTTTTGAGAAGAGAAACCGGGAAAAATATTATATTAAGCTGCAACCCACATAAGCCTTATTTTGTAACAATTTCGAGGGATTCTTTCAAGGACTGCTTTATGGTCCAAGATTTTGTCTACATTGAACTAATATATGATTATAGTATATACGTACATAATTACTATTTACAAGTCTGTTTACATTTGGGTGTCTGCGTGCACTAATACAAGTTCAAAATAAGCTGTACTAAAGGAACTACTTTACTACTTTTTAGTACTTTTTATAAATTTCGAAAGGGTTGCTCTTGAATTTAAACGAACCTAGGAGCCTCTGCCATTAGTGAGGGTTGAGTGTGGTGGGTTTGAGTAACGGTGTAATACCACAACCATGTGTCAGGAAATTCTTTGCGAAGGCTTATCGTAGGCGATGGTACTTCAGTATCGGAACGATCGATTGAATCGGTTTCTTCAAATGCTACTGACTCGTATCTGAAGGGCTCTATCATAGAATCTTCAGAAATCATTTGGAATTGATTAATATTGTCGTAGTCCCGCGACGCAAATAATTTTGCTAATAAGAAATTTTGTCTTTTCAAATTATCTCCTCCTCTCCTCCTCTTTACCCTCTTTACCCTTTACTATAACCCAAATTTATTCAAACAAAAATATGTATCCCCAGATCTGAGTTTGAAAGATATATAGAAGGGCGAAATTGTGATTACTTCTACTCACCGGGTTGAGGAAAATTTGCGTTAGACAGTGCTATCAAACCAGATTGATATCCTAGATTGCCAAAGAACGGAAACCAGTGCGGCCGCGATTTGTACTCTCTTAAGCCGTCAAAAATTTCCTTCTTACTCAAATCGTTGCCTGATTTCAGTAGTAGAACACTTTGGTCAACACCCAAAAGGCCTACGAAGGATTCAGGATCGGTGGAGATTTTTAATTCAATTTCTTCGCCTGGTTTAGCCTGAGCCGTCGCAGAGATATCGATCTGTTGAGGAGTCGATAATAAAGAAATGGTTTTAATCTACTGGAATGACGATTAATTATTTATTTTTCAACTCACAGAGTTCGCGAATTCTTCCTCGAAATCAATGGATTTTTCCTGAAATTGTATTTCGTTGTCTCTCTCTCGAATGTAGTGTACGGTAATGATTGCCGTTGGCACCATCTGGAAGGTGGGCGTGATTGTGAAAGTGTATACCATACGATCATCCGGCACGTTTATACGTTCACATTTTACTATGTTACCCCGTGCTGTGACAGTGTAAACGAAATATTTCATCGGCTCAGTAGATTCGACCCTAATCTTTACGTCTTTGCCGAGTCTCGGCCTAAAATGAAAGTAATGAATTGTTTTAATTTGAAAATTAAATTTATTGGAAGTTAAGACTTGAATTTCAAGTCTTTGTATCCTCACTTTTCACTTAAAACCGTTAATTGAAACCTGTCTGCGACGTTTTCTCGGTCTCGGACAGATAGTTGTAAATCCGCAGTCGTGTCTAAATAAGACGCCTTCACTGTATAGAAATCATGATCCTTTGGCGCAACTTCAAACGTGGCTATTCCGTGCTCATCCAATTGGCTTTCAAGGACTTCGGGCTCAGGCATGTTTTTCATTGTGGTAGTAACGGG
The DNA here is from genome assembly GCA_963966595.1 of Physocephala rufipes. NCBI lineage: Eukaryota > Metazoa > Arthropoda > Insecta > Diptera > Conopidae > Physocephala > Physocephala rufipes. The sequence goes on along the minus strand of OZ016502.1, from coordinate 47,478,856 downwards.
GGCTTCACCGAACCACAACCATCCGCGACTGCGCGCATTCAAAATAATTTTGACAGGATTCTTCTGATCCTGCGCAGGCGATCCATCAAAATTCTTTACGGCTAGCTTATAGATGATCGGCATACCCGGACCGTAGACATCGTTAAGAGACTCGATGTGATAGCGTTGAAAGTGAACATTAACTGTCGCCGTCGAATTCTGTTTATTACCCGTCAACTCTTCTTCCACCTCAGCGAACACTTTTAGAAGCGGAAGATACGGCGAGTCCTTGTATAGATTCAAATCCTTACTCAAGTAAAATTCGGCATGGGCCTTTCCATCAACATCGATAGTTTTCTCAGCTTTACCTTCCCACATTCTATAGTAGTGGTTTTCCGGCCCAATCTTAACGATAGCCTTGCCCTTTACTGATTTCCCGTAGGTGTACCTTTAAACCAAATACTATGCAATAAAATATAATCTCGAAGCGCTCTTTAAAAAGTATTTACTTCGCTCGGACTGTAACCTTGACCACATCATCAGCTAGAACAACATCTCTGGCAGTGTCCACGGTCACCTCGAATTTGGGCAAAACGTACTTATCCACCTCGAAGGATTTCGTGGCAGAATCTTTATCATCAATGAGTACCTCGATATTCCATTCACCGAGCACTGGTTGTTCGGAAAGTTGTAGTTGGTCCGTGTAAACACCTTGAATGGTCTTAATATTTCTAAATTGTTTGATACGATTCTTCTGGCCATCCTGTGTAAAAAAGAATACAATTTATGAAATGAAAAGAATGACCTAGCTCATGACTAGCTTACGGTCACAACTATTGTGACTTCTTTTTCTTCCAATTTCTCCGGTAGAGTGTTCTCATCCATAAATAGAACCCGGAACATCACCTTATCACCGGGTTTGTAGGTTGCCTTATCAGTTTGTATAAATATCATAGGCTTATACTCGCTATAATCTAACTTGGTGGTATTCTCGATTTGAATACCGGCTAAACCGCGCATGGTTAAATTATAATCGCCATCCTTCAACGCAGGCACATCAAACTCTACAACGTCGGTGGACATGGGCTGAAGTTCAACATTTTTCTTCGCATTAAATGAGGGCCCGACGATGCCCACTTCGATAGTGCAAGGATTTTTAGTATCGTATACAGAAACCGCTACATTATATTTGGAGTTTGAACGTAGAGTGTTTGGGGCAATAACGGAATAATGTCTGGAAATAAATACGAAAGAAATGGAAGGATTAATATGTTTGTTCCTTAGTTCAGAACGTCTCGTTATGTCTCGCAGCTTCAGTTGCTTTTCAACTCTTTGACAGAACTATATTCATTATGACGTCATCTAAAGTAGTATCGCACAGTTGGAGGGCAATTGTAAAGACGAGACCAGACAATCACATAATTGTGTGTCATCATCATTTGAAAGGCGATTGATAAATGTGGAATCCATTGAAATGTTTGGAGTTAACATATTGTAACGAGCTTTGTTTCTCAGCTGGGGTATGCTCAGCCGTTCCTGGGCTCATTGTAGAGGGATCTCGTAACCCTCTTCAACAACGAAAAATCGTTACTATTTCGGAATTCCTCACGATCGACTTACTGAGTCGATCTATTCACTGACTACTGTCAGCTCGGACGAAATTGAGGATAGACGGTTTCTTATACTAATTTTCTTTATTCGTAAATAATTCCGATTGTTAACAATAAAGCTTTGTTAAATTCTAAATTATAACCTAGAGACAGACGTTGCGTCTTTCAACTTAAGGTTGCTTACAATATTCGGGTGACAATATTTTCTTTTATATACTGGTATAGCGAGACTTATTTTTGGAGATAAAAGATTAAATCAAACTGAGAACAATTTTTTATAAAAATTATAGTTGCAAGAATCTGCCGAAAGCTGACCTGATTCCGCCAGGAGAATAGCTCACGGAACTGCCGAACGCTGACCTGTTCCGTTCCAAGATTTTAGTTGTAAGAATCTGCCGAAGGCTGACCTGATTCTGCCAAGAGAATAGTTCACGGACCTGCCGAAAACTTACCTGTTCCGGACTTAAAAATATTCTGCAAGAATCTGCCGAAAGCTGACCTGATTCTGCATCGTATGTCCTTCTGCTTGCAAGCAAAAAAGAACCTCGATCCTAAGTTTCACGTTCCTTAAGTCAATTTTATTTTTGAACTACATGTGAATTATTGCTTACGAATGAGGCGAAGCAAAAACGCCATAATGAAATTAGGGATACCAACGATTTTAATTTAACTTTAAATCAAGAATTTCGTGTCGGAGATGTCAACTAAGTATTAAAAGCTTATGTTCTTAGTAACATATCTAAATTGTAACGATCACGAATTCGTGGTCGTTACAATATAATATTCCAGGTCTAGATTTTAGAAATAGGCAGTATTTAAACGTAACGTAACGTAAGAATGTTATCTTCGGCCTGGCCGAGGCTTATATCCTATTCCGGAATCTCTTGATAACAACGTTCAAATAAAATGTCGGCAGGCTATATAAATATATTATATATTTATATTTAAATTATGATATTTACATTTATAACCAGCCTGTGGTGAGAGAGAACATACGTGCCAAATTACATGGTGATAGCTTTATTTGTTCTTTTGTAATCGTGATTTTTGCCCATAGGGGGCATACCACGTCCATTTTTGGTGAAACAGCACCCATGAAGTAGATACGGATATATAATTTCACCTTTAAGTTCGTACTCGGAGTTGAGAAATTGACTTCTAAACACGAGTTAATTCCCATTAATTACCAAAAGTCCGATTTCGCCCATTTTCAATACCAACTAGCCTATCCTAATAGCCTGTTCACATAAAAAAAACCTCGGTTTGGACTTTCGAATATCGATCAACTGATCGAGTGTTCCCATACAATAACCCAGGTTTCGGCTGTCAACGTGCACAAATTTTGAATCTGTTGAATGTTTTTGGAAAATGCTTACTTCACTTTGTCGTTCTCTACTTACTTAAATTTATTTTAGTTGCTCCTTTATTTATTTGTTAATTTACCCTGTGTTTATTCGAAAATATATTTCCTTTGTTTTGTTATTTACAAAAAAATTACAAAATATTTGTAATTTAATTTTTTTGACATATAGTTGTAGTCAATATTTATCTCTTTCTACTGCACTAGAGGAAGAAAGAGACAAGTATATATGATGCTCTTGTTCGAACTTCGAATCAGGGTTGAAAACTGATAAACCCAAGAATTTTGTTGGATTTATCAAAAATTCACAACAACAATTTCAATGGGAGAACCCTGGGTTTATGTTGGGTTTCGCTCTAAACCCAAAACCTAACCCGAAACCTACTTAATCCATTGAATGTGAACGCGGTATAACACGAAATATTCGCACGAAATTTCATGATTATAGTTGCATTCGTTCTCTTGTAATCGTGATTTCCACAGACAGACAGACGATCGGGGCTTAATCGACTCAAGGGATCATTCTGAGTCAGAACATATATTCTTTTCTATATATATTGTAGCTCCTTCACTGCGTTACAAACTTAGTATCTACGTTAATATAAACTTTTCCCTTTTTTAAAGGGAATAGGGTATAAAAAGCAAACACGATCGCATCATTAATTCGGGTAATCCTGGTTTATTCTTTATATCCACTTCCTAATGCCTTTTTAATACACTACCAACGTTTAAAAACTTCTCTTCTAGAGACCCCTTTCTCCTCGTTTGATGCTCCTAAAAACGAAATTCAAGCCAATTCGAAATGGAAATTGGTATCAATTGACGGCACCGATGTCTTGAAATTGAGTAATTAAGGTATTTTTGTGATCATCATTATAGTTTTTGCATGCAATCGATGTGATGAATAATAAATGACTTTGAAAAACATGGTGTTCCGTTCAAACGAGAGGGGGTGGGTTCCGTAGAAACTATTATTTGCTTGACTATAATAATTATCCATAGAGTAATTTTAGCAATCTACGATAAATGGCATTCTTAATTATCTCACATCATCTAAGCATTGAATAAATTAAAATAAATCATCACTATAATAAATTTTATAGATTTTTTAATTGATATAAACATAGAAATGACTTATCAGTCGGAATGAAGTTCTAATCAGTGACCTTTTCAATAGAAAAAATTATCGCAGTGCGAGCGAGATTTGTCTTGAAAACTTTTGGAAATTTTATTCATTAATTTTGAAATTATTCGAATAAATCGAACCCATTCTTTTTAGAAGATTCTTATTCTTAGACCCTGCTGCTCAATTTCGTCTGCCTCAAAATGGAATTTTATTTATAGCATTCTACCAATGATATATTTTGGGATACTCTGGGAACCGTCATGGTCATATTGTGTCTCTTTTATCGCAAAGTATTTATTTAATGAAAGATTCTAATTCGTTTTGAAACCAATATTTATTGCATAAAAATATTTATTCTTACATTGTATTATTCAGTATAGGAAACGAGATAATCCGTTGTAGCTGGGAACGAGATAATGTAGCACGCTCATCGACGGTAACTCGTAACGATTGCCAATCTCATAAGCACAACGCAATAATATAAACAATAAAGGAAAATAATTTAAAACCATAGAAATATTTTAAGTATATATTAATTTTAAATGATTGTATAGAACATCTCTTGAGAGAGATTTACAACTGGATGATAGCACAAATTAAAATAATTTCGACTTTGTGCAGCAAACCATTTTTGAGTTATTGGTTTAAATTTAATTAAACGGTTTAAGAGACATAAGCGACATAACATAAGCGATTGACATAATTGATAAAAATATAAAATATTAGCTATTCACGGTTACCCGTTTTAGAATGATGGGCAAAATTCTATAAAACAAAATTTTTTACAATAGATTATCACCAGAAAGAGATGCGTACATCAATTGATGTGCACGCCGATACAAATAGCGTAGCAGTCCTACGTATAAAATTTCGATATTCTACGCCTAGACCTCTTTGAATTAGCGACAAAATTCTCCAAAGACCAATCAGAAAAACGCCACTTTTTCTAACCGATTGTAATAAAAAAGAGAGGGGCATAATTTAATGTTAAAGCAGTCCTCAATTAAAAGTTTTAATTATTTACCACTAACCATTTTTTTGTTACATGGGAAACACACAGGCGTATGGAAGAAACCAATCGAAACCAGTCAAAATAGATTCAAGGATGATCAGAATGCATATTTTCCCCGATTCCAAAACTTCCTTTAGTGCGTACAGAGAAATAAAAAAACATGAGATAACAGAGAGTTCGTTAACTTTTCAAAGCTTCTTTAGGAAAAAGGTGTTAATCATTCGTTAAGTTTCTTCGAAATTTAAAATTCTACGAGCCTTTTACATGAATAGTAAAATGCAAATTAGATCGATATGGTTTAAAAAAAGTTAAAAAATGTTTTGAAACCATTTCCATTTTGCCTCTTTCCTTACTTCTCGGTTCAATAAACTCCAACGAAAATGATTCTATAAATAAATGCTGGATTATATCTATAAGAACGACTTCAACAAATCGCGAAATTGATGAAACTGAATCTTTTCGTTTCTCTTTATTTTTTGGTATTTTTT